>PVKE010021307.1:0-26598 GCA_004027555.1 Craseonycteris thonglongyai | reverse complement strand
GTAAATTCAAGACAAATTAAAGAATTAAATATAAAAGTAAATCCATAAAAATTAGAAGGAGGGGAAGCCGGGATAGCTCAGTGGGTTAGGCGCTCACTTTGCAGCGCCAGGGACCGAGGATCGAATCCCGGCCCCGGTCCCTGCGGAACCATATGCTGAACTGGGAGCTCCCCCAATTCAGTTCTCTCTCTGTCTCTGTATCTCTCTCTCTCTCTCTCTGTCAAAAATAAATAAAAATATATTTAAAAAAAAAAGAGTTTGAGACAGATTTATAAAAAAAAAAAAAAAAAAATTAGAAGGAAATAGAAATATAACTTAATCCATCTCCGGATGGCAAAAGACTTTCAAGCATAAAACTAACAAAAGAATTCCCAAAGAAAAGGATCTACAGATAAGTAATAACATACCATCTACAAAATAAAAAGGCAAATAATGAGTTAAACATTTGACTAAATGATAAAGAATTACACTGAAAAGCTTACACAAATCAAAAAGAAAAACACTAAGAATAGTTTCTGTAAGGAACAGTGAGAGTTGTTAAATAACTTGGTTTGGCAACTTAAAGCTCTTGTCATGAAATGAGACTTGCTTTACATCCACTAGAGATGATGGGGATTTGTGGCATAGATCAGAGGGCTCTTAGGACTTACTTTACCAGGATGTCAAGTAGCAATCTATTGGGAGTGTCTAAAAAATATCAATCTTCACAACTTCAATTGTCCTGATAACACATACACTTTAAATTGCCCCCAGCCTCCATGAAGCCTTGCTACCCATGTGGAAACTGCATTTACTGCATCCAGTCTTTACTCAGGTTCTATATATCTAAAATGGGTGAAGGGTGAGGAATAGAGCATAATATACTTTCAGAATGGCTAGTGAGCAGTGGTTCAAAAGTTATTCTTTCAGCAGGTTGCATAGATTTGGGGAGCATTCTAATTGTACAGATGAGGTTCATAGAGGATAAATGACTTACCCAAGATAACTTAAGTTGGTTTCCAACACCAAATTGGGAATCTTGACTCTCAAGTCAACACCCTTACCATTGTGCAGTGCTGCTTCATCATTCACAAACTCTGACTTCTCATAACAACAGGCATTTAAAAAAATTAATTGTTAGATTTATTGGGGTGACATTAGTTGGTAAAAATTACATAGGTTCCAGATGCACAATTCTACATTACATCGTCTATGTATTGCATTGTATGCTCACCACCGAGTCATTTCTCTTTCCATCACCACATAATTCCTCCCTCCTCCCCGACCCACAATAAGCATTTTAAACACTGCAATTTAAACTTCTTGTACACTTTCTACTTTGTCACTCCATTCATTCAATTTGGCCTAATACAAATCTACACTTTCTCCCCCAAATGAAAGAACCCCAGACCAAAATAAATAAATAAATAAATAAAATAAATAAAAATGTTAAGATCCAAATCAAAATGGTAATGGATTAACCAAAGTATAACTCACAGAAGAAATCGAAATGAAATACATGAAAAGTGTTCACTCTCATTAATTATAGAAATACAAATGAAATCACTTTTAAAGATTTATTTTTTATTGTTTTTGACAGAGAGACAGAGAGAAGGGGGAGGGACCGGAACAGTCTCCACAGCTGACAGCATTAGTTTTTCCATATAGTTTCACTCCACAGGTGGGTGTGGGGCTGCACAGGGCAGGATCTGGGCCGGGAGCCTCCTGCATAGGCCCGGGCAAGAACGGAACTGGAGGCACACCCCAGTTTAGCATATGGGTCTGCATGGGCCAGGCCCGGGGTTCGATCCTCGGGCTCCAGGGCCTCAAAGCGAGCTCTCAACCCGCTGAGCCATCTCAGCTTCCCCTGAAATCACTTTTGCTTATCCAATCATACAAATAAAAATATGTTATGAAGGTTGCACTAAGATGGGTACTCACAATCACTGCAGGTGAGAATGTTAATTAGTCTAATCTTTATGAAAAGCAATTTGGCAGCAGGTATTTTTAAATTTTCATGCTCTTTGACCCAATAATTCAACTTCTGGGAACCTAACCTAAGGAAATAATGAGTGATTTGTACAAAGATTAATGCATAAACTTATTCTCAAAGTTTTTCACTAAATGATGTGATAAAAAAATCCATGTGCATTATAAAATTATGTAACATTAATACAAAAGGGTATTAAACATTCATTAAAATTATTTTCAAATGATTTCGATGCCATGAAAAATTATGGCATAATGTGAAGTAAAAATAGCAGATACAAAACCATACCTACTATAATAGTATGAGCCCAAATTAGCTGTGTGTTCATGAGTATGTGTGTGTGCGTGTAACAAAGAAAAAAACATAGACTGACAAGAAATACATCAAATGGTAGTTCTTTCCAAAATAGAGTATGGAATATTTTATCTTTTATGTAATTAATTTTTCCCCAGGTTTTCTATAATGAGTATATGTACTTCTTATTTTCCAAATGTGCATGTATATTTGTATATGTGAAAACAAGAATTATATATATATAATATTTGAAAATAAATGAAAAAAGTTTATTTTTTAAAAAGATTTATTTTTATTGTTTTGACAGAGACAGAGAGAAACAGAGACAGAGACAGAGAGAGAGAGAGAGAGAGAGAGAGAGAGAGAGAGAAGGGGGAAGGCTCAGAGCAGTCTCCATAGTTATATGTCATCAGTTTTTTTCAATATGGTTTTATTCCACACAGGTGGGCAGGGGCCACGCAGGGCAGGAACTGGGCTGGAAGCCTCCCACATTGGAGGCACGCCCCCTCAAGTCAGGGGCTGAACTGGGGGGCGAGAACCTCCTGCATAAGAAGTACACCCCAGTTCAGCATATGGGTCTGCACAGGCCAGGGCAAGGATTCAATCCTAAGTCCCCGGAACTGCAAAGCGAGCACTTAACCCACTAAACCATCCCAGCTTCCCCAAAAACATTTTTTAGAAAGACAAATTTGCAAGTCATTCACATGGAGGTGTTGAAATTGTGGATACAGACCAAACTGCACAGAGAAAGAATATAATGAGAATAAGATGCTGGTCAGGGCCATGGCAAACTTCTATATTTAAGGGGGCAAAAAGACTGAGTTAGTAAAGAAGCATGGGAGAAAGTGGTTCAATTAGAATGTGGAGAACCAAATAGAGTCATATCAAGAAAGCAAAATGAAAGGAAGAATGAGCAATGCGGTCCACTTGGTTAAATGTTGCCAAGTGGTAGGAGGAGGAAAGTGCACAGCAATTAGAGGGAAATCACTGGATACTATGCACTGACAGACAGATTTCTTCTAATGCTAGAGGTGTAAGCCAAATCTGAGCAAATGTTACCTGTTTAGTAAAACTGACTATAAGGAAAAGAAGTCCTGAGTCATTTGCTTGAATTTTAGTTCATGGAATTAAAAAAAAAAAAAAAAAAAGCTCGTGTAAATCTAAAACCAAGTAAAGTATATCAGGATTACTGATCTATGGGTAATGAAACAAAAATTGGCAATACTTTGGTGTGCAAGAAAAAAACATGTATGAAGGATTGTAAAGTTTTCCAAATAGTAAGCTCTCATAGGATAAATAAGGAAAAAAATAGCTCTACACTGTTAATAGTAGTAAAAAAAAAGTTGCACCTTTTTCCCCTAAATATGAAAGTTCTTAACTTCAGAGTAGCATTGTTAAGAAACTCCTTGAAAGAAAATAAAAAGAATGTAAATTTTCATGGTATCATGTTAACTTCTTATGATGACATGTGAAGTCTGTAGAAAATGTTTTCAAGTATAAAGAAATCATTTGACATGTTGAATAATGGATTGCTTGTTGGGTCAAACTTTGTCCTTTTTATGAAAAGAAGTCTGCATTAGCACAATAACTTGACTGAGTCTCAAGGACTTTGCATCCAGCCACAGAATAAACATATCAGGATAGTCCTACCAAGAGTACCATTTACCATAGATCTCAATTCCACAATCGTTAAGTAGAAACTACTCAATTTACAACCACTCATTTGTTACTAAAGAACCTTGAGAGTCTGTGTTAAGTAATTTAACATCACCTGGAGATTACTGTACACAATTCAAAATAAAGTTCTTTAACTTCCTATCAAAAAACATACAGTGAAAGACCATAGCAACCTTAAAAAAAAATAGCCAAGTCTTTTATTATGGAAATTCATGACTTAAGAATCAAGCTACATATTTCCTATCTGCAGAAAGAGTACAATACCAATCTAAATGAAAGTCATCTATTTCTGAGTGTATGGAATTAAGACTGTCTGAAAACTAGTTTCGCTGTCTACATAAATAATGACAAATTCTCCCTTGCGGTTAGGTGGCCTTATATAGCAAACATGTCTAATGATCTTTCACACTCTCAACATTCTTTTTTGTCTGGGTATGTATGTCTTTGAAGAACTTTTGTACTTGAAAACATTATAAGAAAACAACATAACCATTGCAGGTACCCAAATTACAGGCACATATACCTTATTGCCTTTCCAAAAATTCTTGATGGAGACCACTTGCCTAGAGTGTAAACAAAATGGAAGGTAAGCAATGTCCAAAAAATGTGTTCAACAAGTACCATGATTCAAAGTACCAAATGAAACAACCACCATCTGTATATTAACTCACAATCCCTATTTTAAAAATGAAAAGAGTAATGATATAGAAGGGACCATGTCCTGTTCATCTTCTGCATACTAGAACGCCGGCACACAGTAGACAAAAAAAAAAAGCCTGCAGTTATATGAAGAGCACTCAAGACTACTATGCACTTCAGATCATCAAAACTCTACAGAGACTCTTCAAACACTTTCCACCCTTTCCTCCACCCATTTACCAACCCTATCCTCACCTCCAAAGCGACAGGAAAGGAAAAAAAAGACATTTTGAGGGCATCTTGGCAAGAAAAAGTATTCTCTGTTACCAGGACGTGCTGTTAATAGAATTGTTTTCACTTCTGAAGCTTTCTCTTCTTAGAATTATTAGAAGGTTGAAATTTGGCCCACCTTTAATCAAAGTCTGAAACAATGTCTGAATGTACCAAGTTAAACAAAGTTAAACAGTGGAGTGATCTTTACAAAATGGCACTGCTATACTGATGTTGCCATTCTTTTCCGAGTAGCTCTACAGTTTAGGGACTACCTGGTAACAGCACTTCTAGGCACAATATGGAACAGTGAATACAGCTCCACCATTTACTGAACTGCAATAGAATTAACAACAGGGTCTAATGCCATCTTCAAAAGGCAATAATGCTGACAGAACACAAGGTAAGAAATATGAATAATACAAATACATGAACCAAAGAGAACACTATTACTCAGAGGTTTTTGCTATTGTTGTTTGTTTTGTTTTAAGGAAAACTAGAAGAGGAAATTTAAAAAAACACACAAATTATTCTCTGTGTTCCTAGAGGATTCTGTGCTCATCTGTAGTATAGCACTGACCCCATTAATACTATAAGTTGTATCTATTGTTCTGCCTAACCCATTTGACTTTAAGCTCTTTTAGAGCAGGGACAGTTGAAACTTTGAATCCACAGTAGGACTGATAAAATAAATGTTGTGTTCAAAAAATGAAATAAATTCCTGAAGTAATTACCTACTACTATGCCATGAGATTTTCTATTGATGCAAAATAAGAAAATATATATGCATGAATTTTTTTTTTATTAAACCTTCTCTCCTAATAACTGTATAATTTCTTGAAGGTCTACCTAAAATATAATCATCTTTCACCCACATTATAAATCCACAGGAATTTAGAATTTTTTTAAAATTTATTTTTAATTAATTTATTTTTGACAGAGAGAGAGAGAGAGAGAGAGACAGAGACAGAGACAGAGAGAGAACTGAACTGGGGGAGCTCCCAGTTCAGCACATGGTTCCACACGGACCGGGGCCGGGATTCGATCCTCAGTCCCTGGCGCTGCAAAGTGAGCGTTTAACCCACTGAGCCATCCCGGCTTCCCATAGAAATTTTTTTTAAGAGTCATCTTTTGTGTCTACATCAGACCTCAGAAGAAAGTGTTATTTCATGGTTCCTAAAATATTTATCATTTATGAATAGTATCTGTAACTATGCAGATAAAAAGTATTCCATTTAATCACTTAAGTAAAGAGTAAAAGAAAAACTACTTCATGTAGACCTCTCCTTTAAAGGGGCATTGTCTTAAAAGCTGATAACTGCCTAAGTACCTTCACTAACTTAAAAAGTCAAGTTGATAGAACCAGCTGGACTAGGCAGGCTTTTGAAAGCTGGAATTAGGTGAAAGACAATAGTAGTTCAAATATCTCTCACCAGGATCACTAAACTCGTTGCTGTAAGCACCAGTAAGGAGGCAAGGATGGGCGCCAGATGGTTCGCTCTGAGCACCTACAACTTCAAGCTTAGTAGGTGTAGCCAGGGGTGTACAGTTACCTTATATTAATACCTACGTATGTTGGTGACAGGTGCCAGTGATATACATATGATAGCGATTCGGGGATGACACATCCAGCTGCAAGAACTACTATATTTTTTAACATCCCTCAAAAAGATTTAAGCGTCTTAAACGGAGTTCAATTGGCCGAATGGAGGAGGAGAAAAATCGAAGGGGGGGGGGGGGAATGGCTGAAAATAAAGAAAGGAAAAGAACAGTTGAATATCATACTACTACTTCTCTGGTAGATCAGTTTGAATTTTGATGAACTGTCATTCCTCCACCACACCAAAAAAGTATATACGGTACCCGTAGTTAGAAAGGAGTGTTCCCAATGGAAGAGGAGGGAGTTCCTATCAGCTCCTGCCCTCAGGCAGCAAAGGCTCATTCTACATAATTACTTCCAACCTCAGAACAGTACCCAGACGTGAGGAATGAGCAGACCATCAGCGGTTTCTCCACTCTCTTTCTAGGGGAAGGGGTTTCACGTTCCTTGTGCTGCCCCGCCTCAGAAATCGCGGGAGAAAGAGGGTGTGGAGGGAAGCCGGAGTCTCAGCACACTCTTCAGCGGTGGAGGATGTGGAGAGAGAGGGCCCTTACCTGGGTAAAGGCGGTCTTTTCTCTGCGTTGCTACCAGCCCCGCCACAGGTCCCAGGTGCTCTGCCTCGCGCACCTGTCGGGACCTAGCCGCAGCACCTACAGCTCTTGCAGCCCCGCCCCGTCCGGCTCTGAGCCCCGCCCTGGGCCCCGCCCACCGCAGCGGGGACGCGCACGCCAATCCGTCTCCTGTACGGCCTAGGGACGACCGTGCGCGCCGCCGGCTGCGTGCCCTACGCTCGCGGCTACTCACGTTGGTTCGTGGCGCGCGTCCTTGACGGTATGAGAGGCGTGGCTGCTTTTCCTGGGGCTGTGTCTAACTTCTCCACGCTGCTCACCCAAGAATCCACACAGTTTAACTGCCTTGGGCTTCGTACTTCTCTACTTTGGCCTTAACTGTCTGACTCAGGGTTTTTAGCCTTAACCCTGACTCACCTCAGTTTGACTCAGCGACCGGGAGATTTGTCCTGGGCTCAACTATAGGCCGGTCCCCAACCAGGTTCCTAGTGCTTTCGGGTAAGTTCTGTGCAGGGAAGGTGTTTTGGAGAAAGCCGAGTTGTGTATTAGAAAGAGCTGTAAATTAATCCTGGCTCGACTGCTTGTTTGCGTTCATCAAGTCACTTCACCTCACTAGAGCTAAGTTTTCTGAAGTGGTTGAACAAGGGCAGATATCTAAATTCTCCAGCATCCTTACCGTTATTATTCCTACACTTAGAACAGGAGCTGTGCAAAAGGTTAAGAGGAGTTTCAGAGGCCTAGCACTTGGTCATCTGCACCCCAGATTCTTGCCCCAGTTCCCAGTGGCTGCATGAGTGCCCTTTGATAGTGGGTGTCCTTTACTTTTCATGCAGCCCAAGTGTAGTGAAGTTTGACACCACAGGTTTTCTGAGGCTTTTCGGAATTCATGTAGTTGGGGGTCTTGTAGTCGTAAACGCCTGTATTTACACCTCCTGAAGCAGTTAAAGAAATTTTTTAGGAAGAAAAATTTCCAACAGCAGATGATGGATAGATCCCTTCTTCCTTCCTTCCTTTGGCTGATTTCCGGGTTGTTGTCAAGCATCAAAGCAGAACTGGAAGGCAGCATGGAGATGTAAAGGAGTATGCAATATCAATATAGGATAGTACTCCAGAAAATGCATTATCTTCTTACATGTGGAGTTTCCTCAATATATGCCCCTTCCACAGTTAAAAGACAGAAATCAAGCTAATAAAGGCCTGAGACACATTTTTTGACCTAGATTTGAATCTTAACTGAGCCACTTACCAAATAGGCAAATAACTTCTTTCAAAACCATCCTTGTGCCCTTTTGAAAATAGAGCTAGTAGTACACCACAATTGGCTTTTACCAGTTTGCAGGGCTAATTTCTAAATTTTCAGGGATTTTATG
This sequence comes from Craseonycteris thonglongyai, assembly GCA_004027555.1. Classification (NCBI taxonomy): domain Eukaryota; kingdom Metazoa; phylum Chordata; class Mammalia; order Chiroptera; family Craseonycteridae; genus Craseonycteris; species Craseonycteris thonglongyai. The sequence goes on along the minus strand of PVKE010021307.1, from coordinate 18,210 downwards.
AGTTAGTTGTTATAACCACTGTTAAAAATCAAGGTATATAAATTTACAGTTAAATATGTTAAAAACAGGTAGTAAATACTAAAAACACTTCTTTTACTACATTTTACTAAGAGTTCTGCTCTTGAGGTTGTATCTATATGGTAGAAATACTATATAATGTATGTATGTATCTCTTCCCAAGTCTGTTCAGAGATGTGACATTTGTAGCATGAAATTGACTGCAATAGGAGTATTTACACTATGGAAATTGGCAAATGCTACAGATTAGGGCTTGGTTTATTGCTTTGTTGATTTTCTAAACCAAGTATCTGCAACTTCTGTAAATGACCAAATAGTAAATGTCTTAGGATTCCCAGTATATATATAGTCATTGTCACAACTACTGAACTCTTATATTAAAAATGGACATGGCCATGTTCCAATAAAGTTATATTTACAAAAACAGTCAGTAGGCTTGTGGAGAAAATGTTTATAACGCAGAATTAAACTTAAAGGTGTTCACATTCGAGGCCTTGACATTGTGAGTAGCACAAAAAATTGAAGTATTCTTCCAGTATTTGAAAACTATTACCCAATTCAGCAAAGAAGTCACTCATGTTATTGATAAAGGAATGAAGTTTCAACATATCTCTTCACCATTTCTCTTTTGTCTTACTTGTTAACTTAAAAATATCAACCAAGGGTCTATGCATGAACTATATTTGTCAGATGTGAGCATCTTTTTGTGCTGAATCAAATCATAAGCATTTATTCATGGTCTGATTTTATGAAATATTATTGGAAAAAGAAAATTGATAGATTTTTAAGAAATAGCAAGTCACAAAAAGCAAGCTAAGTATTTTAGTTTAAAATTTATGCTATTTTTAAAATTATAATCATTAACAAAAATTTTATGTTACTCCCCAACTAGTATTGTGAATTTTACTAACATAACAAAATTGTTTTTCAGATTCTGATCCCTAAAGTGTAACAGAGTGATTTAAGTTTTTTAAATCTGAAGAAGCTTAAAATAGACACAGAAAATAATGGTAGGAGTGAAAATTGTGTGATACTTTTTTTTTTTTAATTTTCATTGTTATTTATTTAATTTGTTAAATTTATTGAGGTCACAGTGATTGATATCAATTACATTGTTTCCAGGTATACAATTCTACATTACATTGTCTATACATCACATTATGTGCTCACCACCCTGAATCAGCTCACTTTCCATCGCCCTATGTTTGATTCCCCATCCCTACTCCCCTCACCCATCTCTCCCACCCACCTCCCCACTTCCCCTCAGGTAACCACTAAACCATTGACTGTGTCCATGAGTCTTTGTTTCTTTGTTCTTTTCAGTTTTATATTCCACCTGTAAGTGAGGTCATATGTTTCTTGATACTTTCATGCTGACTTATTTTGCTTAATAAGATGTTTTCAAGGTCCGTTCATGTTGTCACAAATTGCTATATTTCATCTTTTCTTATTGCTGAGTAGTATTCCATTGTATAAATGTACCACAACTTCTTTATCCAGTCATCTATCAGAGAAAATTGTGTGATACTTAAGCTAATGGAAACAAATTTCAGAATCACTGAATGGTGAACCAATTATTGAAGAAAAATAATCATTTTCATCAATGAAAGAAATAGATAACCTGTGCTTCCAGCTTGTTGGAATGAAAAACAAATGTTACTGTTTTCAAAACAGTACAAATGGCTTTAAATAAAAGGATGTAAATTAGGATTTAAGGATTGTTTAATAGTTCAGCATTTAGGAGTGACAGTAGAAAAGCATGTCCCAGGTCCCAGAAATGGGAGGGTATATTTAGTAACCCTAAATGGTACTAATAAAACTACTAGGCAAACTTATGGAAAAAAAAAAAGAGAACATTTCTTTTTAAAGACTACTAAAATTAAAGATTTGTTAGAAGAATTTACTAATGACTCAGTTTCCAATTTAGTGTATAAATTAAATAATAAAGATATTGTTCTATCAAAAGTTAATACTCTAGTAAAACATAATATTTCTTTATCTAATAGTGAAGGGGGCAATAAAATTAAAGGAGAAAAATGCAGTAGATATAACTAGCTGTTTACGTACATGATAAAATGCAATAAAAACAGCAGAACATATGGTAAAAGAAGTTATATGAAGATATTTAAGAATATCATAGAAGGGAATGCCAGGTATGGGTCCAGGTTTTTTCATATGGATATTCAATTGTTCCATCACCATTTATTGAGAAGACTGTCCTTTCCCCATTGAATTACTTTGGCTCCTTTGTTGAAAAATTTATGTATTTGTGAACATTCTATTCTATTTAACTACACATTTTTTATAATCTTTAAATAATAATTTGATAATAATTAAAATAATTTATTTTACTTAGGTGAAAGGTATTCTGTAGTTATTCTTGGATAGTATGCATTCTATACATGTGAACAATTTGCATTTTTCCCAAACATCTATTTGAGATTCTTCAGTTTTAACTATACATTTCAAGGTGTTTTGAAATGTATAGTTAGTGCATTCAACTGGAAATATATATGTATTAAAAGTATTTTCCCATAAGTAATTCCTAGATAATAAAATTATTATAGGGAATATACATTTTTTAGTGTATAAAGTTATTAGCTGTACTTTGCTTATAGCTTCATTTTCTAAGAATACTGAAAAAGGAATAAAATAAATTCTTGTCATGTGGAAATCTTTAAATAACCAAAACTATGTTCTATTAAGAAAGAATGAAAAAAATACTGAAAATTTCAAAGGATAAAGCAGAATAAATTCTGTTCTTTGAGAATAACAGTCTCATAAATACCACAAATCAAGGAAGGGGATTTCCTGACTTCTGCTTCCAAGCAATTCCAATAAATGTAGGAGGAAGTGATTTTCCTATTTAAAAAGCTTATTGTTGGCACGACTAGTGTACTTCCTTTTACTCTTAGTATTTTAAACACATGTACACTAATATCTCTGAACTTAATAAATTGTGGGGATTTTTGTCATATTCTTAGTTTGCAGAATGTTAAATTGTTTCAGTAAAAAGTCACTCTTCTGTGGAAATGTTATAGAGCCAGGGACATCATGCATTACCAAGAGGGAGGGAAACACCCAGGCATTAACAATTGAGTAGGAGGATCCCTTGCTCTAGTGGAATAGCATAGGCTTTTGAGTCAGAATGCACTGAACATTTCATCTCTGGCTTTTTAACACGAGTCGAGGGGCAACTTTCTTAGCTTCTCTTAATTCTCAGCTTCTTCCTTGGCAATAATACGTAGGTGACAGTGTTGTCATAAGGATTAAATTAAATGACACCTATAACTCTGCTTAACACATTCAGTAAATATTAGATCCTTTACCCACTTCTCCCAGTGGTTCCTCATATGGGTTGAGAAGTTTTCTAGAGGTAAATTGCTTATCCCACAACAGAAGCTGATCTGTTGGTTCTTATTCTTTTAGTAAGAGAATGATAGAAGTTTGAAAAGTACTGGAAAACGGGAGAACATCAGAGCTCGGGGATCAGACTCTAGGATAAGAAACTAGTTCAACAGGAAGTGTGCACTGTCAGCCTCTTAAGGATCATATGCTCAAGGTGTCCAATCCCTTCTCACATGTTTAATACCTCAAATGTCACTTGATGGTAGAACACTCTCTAGGGAACTCTCTGAGAACAGTACCCAGCTGTAGTGGAAGGCTGACCTGAGAGCACCTTTTAGTCTTTCTCTAGCTTTCTTTGTCCTCATGTAATTTAATTATGTCCTCTCCTGCTGCAGCTTTTAAATTCAAAGACACTTATTATTAGCGTCTGTCACCTTAAATTACCAGATTCTGGCCCTCTTCTCCACCTCCCACCTTTATCCTGTGAAAGAGACAGTGGTACTGCCTAATTGAAGCTGCTTTTGGTTCCTCCTTCCTGCTCCCCAACACACCTGCCCTTTCACAATTAATTTTATTTCTAAAGGCAGAAAAAACTTTTCAAAATGCCCTGGCTATTTCTTGGGAAGATCTCCATATCCCTATTGGCAAACAAGAAATTCTTATTTATGTGTGCAAATATCTTAATGTGTTTTGGGGATATTACAGAAAAATTATCAATTTTTATTTTAAGAATATCTGCCAAGACAAAATACTCTCAATCAGTTACACTGTTTATACTAACATTATTATTTGTGCATCACTATTCCCATTCTATTAAAGAACAAAATGAAGATTAGACTTTCTGTATACTGTTTATGCACTGTATTAGGCCATGAGAATATAAAAGTACAAGATTTGCACCTTATACTTAAGTCAAAAGGAAGGCAAGCTAGAATTAGAATTCAGAGTGCCTAATTCTGTTTTTTCGCATCAACAAAAACTATTACAGAGTACATTGGATTTGTATCAGGCATAAAAACACAGCATTCTTTCTCCTAATATGTGTGTGTGTATATATATATATATATATATATATATATATATATATATATATATATATATATAAAACTTCTATCAAATAATATTTCATTGATTGATTGATTTCTCAAAGCTTATTCTTTATTCTGCTTCCTTTATTGATGCATAAATTTGAGCCTGCTCAGAAGTATACTATATACACTTTCTTATACTTTCTGTTATAGTATCACTCAGATGTAGCATCATCAAGAGTAAGAACAACACTCAGCCATTAACACTTTTCTGGAGAGAGTTCTATTTAGAAGAAAGAAAGAAATGTATTGTTTAAATAAGCCATCGTTACATGGATATTCTGGTACAGACATACCTCATTTTATTGGCTTTGCTTTATTGCACTTCACAGATGTTGCAGTTTTTACAAGTTGAAGACAAGACCCTCCACCAGCAAAAGGACTACGACTTGCTTTACTGTGACACTTTATTTCGATACTTGCTTTATTTTTTGGTCTGGAATGGAACCCACAATATCTCTAAGAAATGCCTGTGTTTGCTGCTAAAAGCACTATTATTAATAAATTTGGTCTGCAGTTAGAAGTACCTGACTTAGATGATTTTATTTAGGTGTTCTTCTAGATTTTTAGAGACTAGATTATTTAAATCTTTTTTTTTTTTTTTAAGATTTATTTTATTGTTTTGAGAGAAGGTAAGTGAGAGAGAGAAGGAGGGAAGGGCCCAGAGCTGTCTCCATAGTTGTACATTATTAGTTATGACATAGTTTCATTCCACACAAAAGGATGTGGGCTGCACAGGGCAGGAACCAAACTGGGGCCTCCAGCATGGGAACCTTCACTGCCATCCTGGCTGTTACTAGTTGCACCACAGTTCTGCACATGTAAAGAAAATCTACAAAAAACTTAAAGTGAACATCATTTCCAACATTAAAAGTTTAAAAGACTTCTATCCAAAACCGTGAACAAAATAAGAATGTCTGGCTATTACTACTTTTCTAATCATTTTATAGGAAGTCCTAGACAAGGCAGTCAGTCAAGGAAAAAAAAGATATAAGAACTTGAAACCATAGAAAACTCCAAAGTATACAACCATAAATTATTAGAAATAATTCGGGAAGCCAGAATGGCTCAGTGGGTTAAGAGCTCACTTTGCAGCCCCAGGGACTGAGGATCGAATCCCGGCCCCGGCCCTGGCCCGTACAGACCCATATGCTGAACTGGGGAGTGCCCCAGTTCAGTTCTCACCGGGTTGAGACCCCGGCCCAGTTCCTTCCCTGCGCAGCCCCGCGCCTACCTGTAGAATAAAACTATGTGGAAAAACCAATGATGTGCAACTATGGAGACTGTTCTGGGCCCGCCCTCCTCTCTCTGTCTATCTCTTTCTCTCTGTCAAAAACAATAAAAATAAATCTTAAAAAAATATTTTTAGAAATAATTCAGTTTAGCAAGGTGGACTGGGTATAAGATCAATATACAAGATCAAATACATTTCTATATTTCGACCACAAATGGTGAGAAAACTTAAAATGCCATTTATAATAACATTAAAAATAAAGCATGAAAAAAATAAAACATGTAGGAATAAATCTAACAGAAATGTACAAGATACAAGGAGAAATTTTAGATTTTCTTGAAAACAGTAAAATATAAATGAACATGGAAATATACCATGTTTGTGTATAGGAGGACTGAATATCAAAAAGATACCCATTTGGGGCATGCCAGGATGGCTCAGCAGGTTGAATGCTCATCTTTCAGTCCTGGGGTCTGAGGATCGAATCCCAGCTCCAGCCCATGTGAACTGGGGTGTTCCTCCAGTTTGGCTCCCTCCCAGGTGGGAGGCCCCTGTCCACCCCCACCTGTGGAATGAAACTATGTAGAAAACCAATAACTTGCGTCTATGGAGACTGCTCTGAGTCCTCCTCCTCTCTGTCTCTGTCAAAAACAAAAATAAATCTTTAAAAGCCATAGTATTTAATACACAGTATTGTGTTGGTACTAGGATGTATAAATCAATGAAACAATATAAAGCCTAGAAACAGAACTTCACCTTTAGGGATTAATTTGATACATAATTAAAGATGACATTTCAGATCACTGGCTGATCTGTTATTTAATAAAGGGTATTTGGGACAATTGACTTCATATGAAAAAATAGGAAATATCCCTATCTTATATCTATTCCAGATTTAGTAAATTCCTAATATAAACAGCATCCCAAAGCAAAATATAGAAGGATTTGGAGCTGAGAGACAACTCAATTGATACAGAACATTCCACCTGGTACCAAGTGGTAGCAGTAAGTTCTTATCTGGATTATGGCATGTACAACTTCATTGGCTAGTTTCACTATGACTTGTTCCCTAGTTCATTCTCTATACTACTAGAGTATGTGTTCTAAAATGAAAATTGTATTGTTACTCCCCAGCTTAAAATCCACTCATGGCTTCTCATTATCCTTAGTATAAAATCTATTTAAAAAAACCCTCAGCATGGCCTGATGCCTGCTTATATCTGTGGCCTCATCTCTTAGTACTCTACCTTCACTCCCAATTCCCTGTAAGGTAGGTCCAGCTCTTCTGACCTGCTTTGAGTCTTCACCTAGCAATGCTCTATCTGGCCTCTGGATCTTTGCATGATAGTCTCTTGAACTGGAATACCGTTTCTTCCCCTATTTCACGTGATTACAGTTTCGCCCTTGAACAGTACAGGTTTGAACTATACAGGCCCATTTATACATAGATTTAAAAAAATAAATACTGTATATTTTCTCTTATGATTTTCTCAGTAATAGTTTCTGTAGGCTATATAATACACATGCAAAATATGTATTAAAATCAACTGTTTTTGTTATCGGTAAGGCTTCCTGTCAACAGTAGGCTATTAGTAATTAAATTTCAGGGGAGGCAAAGTTATACTTGAATTTTTCGACTGTGTGGGGATCTGCACCCCTAACAATCCTGTTGTTTAAGGGTCAGCTATGAACTTCTTCCTCACTCAGTCCCATCCTTAGAGGTCATTTCTCTAGAAAACTTCCTCTGGCACCCCAAATTTGAATGGAGCACACCTTCTATACTATCCCTTATTAACCTGTAAATTTACTCATTGTTACTGCATTTCTCCAACCATATGGTAATTGCTAATTTGTTACTCTTAGTACTTTCTTACAGTTCTTGAGAGCTAGGATTGTTTACCTGATTGTTCACTTGTTATATCATCAGTGTTTACACGTTATTGTTTAAGCATTCAAATACTTATTAAATGAATGATCTCAAATACAATTTCCTCATTCTTTTTCTTTCCCTTTTAACTGCCCATAATATTGCTTTGAAGTTTATACATTTTGATTATTATATTTATCAAAAAATATTTTTAGAAATATTTTCAAGATAGCTGCATCCACTAGAACAGGGGTCAACAAACTATTTTTGTAAAAGGCAACTTAGTAAATATAAAGAGTTCTGTGGACCACATACAGTTTCTGTTGCGTTTTCTTCCCCTCGTCCTTACTCTTCTTTTACTTTTATAAGTCTTTTAAAAAATGTAAAAACTGTTTTAGTTTGTGAACCATACAACAGAGGTCATGGGCCAGATTTGGCTCACAGGATATAGGTTGCCAACTCCTGCACTAAAGCACTAAAAATAGATTTTGTTAAAATGAACTCAGCCAACATTAAGCCATTATATGACCTGAGGGTTTAGATTGAATACTACTATTGCCACTTTAGAGTTTGGAAATCTTAAGCAAAGAAGGGCTCAGTGGCTTACAAACTAAGATCATACACTCAGACTGGTTACTCTCGTATTATATTTGTTTTAAATTGGTCCTACAATATTCTATTTTTATAAATAAACTGAGAAAAGTGGTAGAGTAAAAGGAACTAAAAGTTTTAGTTGTTGTAATTGTCAGAAACATTAACATTTTTCAGATTCTATCATAAAAGGAACACCCCAGAACTAAGTCCATTGGATAACAGGATTGTGTGGAGCATTGGCATGTGTAAAGCATGTTGGAATAAATATGTGTTATATTTTCCCAAGGCCTGAGAAAAAGTCAGCAATCTCATCTAGGCTGTAGTCTTATGGGAACTGACCTCATCTAGAAAGCAAACTGTTATTTCCAATTACTTAAATGTGATGGATATTTATGATAATTGGGCTTTAGCAGTTGGTTCTAAATAGTGGTCACGGATTCTTTACCCTGACACGAGTCCCAGATGTGATTAGTATATTGTCTTTCACTGAGAAATTCCTTTTTAATTGATCCTTTTTTAAAAAAGATTTATTTTATTGTTTGTGGTGGGGGAAGGGGGGAAGAACCAGAGCCGCCTCTGTAGTTGTATATCATTAGTTGTGACATAGTTTCATTCCACACAGGTGGATATGGGGCCACATGGGGTGGGAACTGAACTGGGAGTCCTTCCGCACAGGAGGCGAGAACCTTCACTGCCATTCCAGCAGTTATCAGTTGCGCTGAAGTTTATCATATGGGTTTGCATGGTCCAAACCTGGGATTCAATCCCCAGACCATGGTTGTAAGGCAAGCGCTTAACCTGTTGAGCTATCCCAGCATCCTGATTTTGTTTTTTTAAGTATTAGACAATGCCAGGATCTGGTAAACCTGAGTTTTTAAATAGAAGGTGAATAGATTCAGAACTGTGAACTCCCATTAGCTCATTTACCTAGCAGAATTGGAAGCCAGGGTTTTAGTTTCAGCTCTCTTGTAATTATAAATTAGCACTTGAAATGAAGGCTGACCATATTTATTTTGATTTCTGTTAGGTAGTTTATTTTTTTGACAGCTAAACTAGATAGAAAATAAAGATACAGTCTTTTGTAAGTAGAGATAATCACCACATACATACAGGAAAGACTTGATACTTTATATTTATCCTCTTATTCTGTCCTCTGCTTTAGGCTCTTGATCAAGGCAGAACCCTTTAAACTCCAGCAGAACCAAGTCCAAATCCTTAAAATTGAACTATCCTTAAAAGATCTTTGTCTTCCAAACAAGTCAGATAAATTGGAACATTCCCGTAATGAGTCATGCTGACCAAACATGGTTTCTGTGTATTTTTTACTTTTTAATCTTCTCTTTCTTCCTTTCCTTTGCCTGTTAAATAACTACTGCACATACAAGACTCAGAACTTATCAGGATCTTGTGTAGAGTATTTTTGTGATTTAAGAAAGTTTGTTTATCTGGACATTGACAGCAGACTATTCAAAGATCAAATTTTTATTTTAATTAAAAAATCCAAATTTTTACTTTTCATATACCATCTCTGGTGGTTTTAAAACATAATTCACAAATTTTTTGATATTGCTCCTTTCAAAAGATGGAGCTCTCCCCTTTAATATGAGTAGTACTTAGGGACTTGCTTCTAATGCAGTGGTTCTCAACCTTTTTCCACTTGTGTACCCCTTGTTTTTAAATAATGACCCTTTTATTCAGAGCCTATCAATGTAAAATAGTGGAAATTGTTAAGAAAGAAAAATTACTAAAAGTACAAACCACAGATTTAATTTTACAATATTCTTAACACAAATATTGCTACTGATTATTTTTCATGTACCCCTGACCAGCCCATATACCCCCCAGGGGTAAATGTACTACCACTTGGGAACTGATGTTCTAATGAGTAAAATGCAATGGAAGTGACAGCGTGGCATTACAGATTAAGTTATAAAAAGGCATTGTGGCTTCATCCTTTCTATTTCTCTTGGATCATTTGTTCTGGGAGAAGCCAGTTACCATATCATAGGATACTCAAGAATCTCTATGGGGGATGCCCGGATGGCTCAGTGGGTAAGTGCTCACTTTGCAGCCTCGAGGTCTAGGAGTTGAGTCCTGGCCCCAGCCCATGAGGTCCCATATGCTGAACTTGAGAGTGCTTCCCTTGTGGGAGGCCCCCAGTTTGGTTCTGCCCAAGGCGTGCTTCCCATGCTGGAGGCCCTTGGTCTCGTTCCCGCCCTGTGCAGCCCCACATCCACCTGAGTGGAATGAAACTGTCGAAATATGACTGTGGAGACTGCTCTGGGCCCTCCCCTTTCTCTCTATCTCTCTGTCAAATAAAAATAAATCATTAAAAAAAAAAAAAAGAAGAAGCTCTGTGGAGAGGTCCATATGGCCTCTAGCCAATAACTATGTGAATGAGCCAAGCAGATCCTCTAGCCTTAGTCAAACCTTCAGATGACTATAGCCCCAACCAACATCCTGGGTGCAACCTCATGAGAGACTTTGAGCAGCTAATCTGCTCCCAACCCACAGAAATTGTGGGATAGTGTATACATGTATGTGTTGTTTTAAGTTACTAAATTTTGGAGGTTAATTTGTTATATAGTAATAGATAACTGATATATTATCGTGTAGCATTTTGTGGTAAAAGATTGATAAACTTTTTATGTCTTATAGTCCAACATATTTAGTTCTCCTAAATTCTTACTTAATCATTTCTTTGAACTGTCTTGAACCGAAAGATATGCATTAAAGTCATTATTAGCATGTTTCTATTTCTCCAATCTTTTGTAGCTACTACTTTACAAAAGTTGTTGCTATATTATTCATTGTATAGATATTCATGACTATTATATTTTCATGAGTTATAGCTTTTAGCACCACGAAGTGCCCTTCTTTGTCTCATTTAATAGTTTTTGCTTGAATGTTACCTTATCTGATATTAAGATTATAACCCTTGCTTTTTAAATTTTGCATTTGCCCAGTACATTTTTGTTCATTCTTTCATTTTAGGCTCTCTAATATATAGCACAGAGTGGGGTTTTATTTTGTGGGTCAATCTAAACATCTTTTTTTTTTTTTAACAAGTGATTTAAGCATATACGATAGACTCTTAGTTAATCAGAATTCATGCTGGAAAATTAACTATTATTTCTTCAGTTGTTTGTTTTTTTTGCTGGTTGCCTGAGAGTGCTGGTTAATGGAGAGCCCAATATATATGTTACACTACTACTATGTTTGATTTCAATTATGTCATCTTTATATATACAAAACAATGCATGGTCTTCCAGTAAACTTATGTGTTAAGTTTTCTTGCTTTTTGTGTGTGAATGTTTCTGTATTTCTTTTGATATTTAGGGAAATCTTTATTTTTGTTCTAATGATGCCCTTTACACCAATACTCATATAATACCTTTGTCCTCTTTTTACACATTGACTGTTAGTTTCTTACTTGGAGCAATAATTAAAAAACTTGAAATTACCTCCATATCTCTCTCTCTCTCTGTGCTTACCACTATCCAATCTTCGTTAACAGTATTATTTCCTTGATGTTTATTCTTGTCCTTCTAAATATGTTTTGGTTTATAATATTCAGTGTTGGCTTTAAATGACTTCCTTTAATGTCCATGTTTTACCTGTTAGATAATCAGTGAGCTACGGTATTTTGATTTTTTCCCTCTCTCTTTCTCTCATTTTTTGTTATCACTACATTGTCACAGCACATAAAATTTATGTACTGTTCTTATTCTCATTTTTGTTTAGTTGTAGACATATGGCTACATATATTCAGTGTGCACCAGTCCTCTTCAATGGATGCAATTTATCCTCAGTAAGGATTCATGAGTATAAGTCCCAGGTGTTTAGCATATGAAAACTTTTTCTATACCCTTGCTACTTATATCATAGAACAATTTGTCTAAATTTAAAATCCTTGGTGCACATATTTTCCCTCAATTATATTGTAGATGCTGCTTTACTATTTTCTGACTGACTGTTGCTGAGAATTCTGATGCCAAACTGGTTTGCTATTCTTAGAAAGTGACTTGGTATTTCTGCTAAGAAGCACTGGAAATTTTTTTCTTTGTATTAAAGCGTAATAATTTTGTAGGATAAATCTAAATGATGACCAGTATGGGTCTATTTAACTTGATATATGTTGTGCCCTTTCAGTAGATACACATTCGGGTTTTCTTCTGTCCACATCTACCCCCTCCCATTCCCAAGAAAAGTGTGATTGAATTATGGTTGTAAATATTAATTCTATTCCATTGTTTTGATTTTATTCTTCAAGGCATCCAGAAAATGTATATTGGTGTTGTCTAATTTCTATATTACTTTTTCTTTGATCTTTTAAATCTCTTTCATCTTTCTTGGCTTTTCTTATTTCCATTTCTGTGTTCTGTATGGCACATTGGTCCTAGGTATTTGTTGTTGTTATTGTTTTATTTTAGGTTGCATTTCCTGGGTACATAGACTCTGAGACGGGGATTTATATGCACAAAGTTTATTGGAGAGCACTCTTGGAATCAGCAATTGTGATACATGAAAGAAGGAGGATTGGACAAAGAAGATACTGAACTGCAATTAGTGGTGTGTGGTAAATGTTTAACAACCAATTCACAGGGAGGATAAGCCCATATTTGTAACATTTTCCAGCATGTAAATACTTCCATCATGGCCAATTTTAAGCTACCAACATGACATCACTGAACATGGATCTAGGGAGAAATGCATAGTAGCACCCATACAAAAACAATAGACATAACCTCAAGAGCATACATGATAGTAAATGTAGTAAAATAATTAGAAATTAATAAATATTGACTACTTATTACCTTGGTTTTGAATATACTTTAATTTTGAGCATATATAATTAAGTTTTACTAATGGATATATTTAACAGCCTGCTTGCAAAATTCCTGAAAATTTCAACAGTTGTCTCTCACAGGCCAGAAGGAGCCAGCCTGATCATGATGAGTCACAACAAAGGCAGCTTTGAAGTTGGGATGGTCCTTCAGAGTTGTTCCACTTTGATGCAGGGACCTCTGTCTTTTGGCATGGGCCAGTCATTGGATTCAGGTGAACCCTGGGGCGTGGGGTTGACCTTGGGTGAGTGAGTTTTCTTTGGCTAAAGGAAATTCCCGAAGAATGACTCAGCTGCCAACATTCAGGCAACTTGGGATATGAGTACTTCAGTCTTGAAACAGGTCCCTGGGGAGCACACCCAGGCTACATTACTATATTTTGTAGTTTGAGTCTTGGTTTTTGCTTTGGGACAGCATTTTCTCTGGTATGCTTTCATCTGTCAAAACTTGTGATTATTTCTGTGTGGTTTTCTTTCCTTTTAGTAACTTTGTATAAATATTGAATTGTTATTGTTATTCATGTTTGAATATGTTGTCTTTTTCTGGGTCAGCTTGTAACAAATGAACTTTTGAAGAGAATGGAGATGGTTTTTGGTTCTTTCCTATTTTTTTAGCTCAAGTGCTACCTCTTCTGTTGCTATAGGGTAGAGCAGTTTTCTTAATTAAAATGTGCTGTATTTTTCTTACTCAAGACTTCTGATTCTCCTATTGTTTTCTCAGTGCGGTACTTATTACCAGTTACTTCTTTTCTTTCTTCTGTTTACCATTGGCTGCTGTTTCCAAAGAACAATGAATGACTTTACTTTCCAAAGTGCCTCTTTCTCCTTAAAGTAGCATTTTCCCAAGACAGCCATATTTGTTCTGGTGTATTTTCCAAGCCTTTATGTTTTGACTCCTGTTGCCAGTACTGATCTGCCAAATTTTAGACCAGCTTTCAGCTGTTCCCACTGAAGGTTGGATGGATGATTTTCTTCTGGGAGCGACCCCTTGTTGATGTTATCAAGTTCTACTAACACTAAGACCCTCCATACTCTATGTTTTCAAGCAGATTCTGTGGCCTCTACACACTTGTAGGGGTTCTGGATGGTCTCTAATATATTGTCCCCAAAGTGCATGTAAATTAGAGATTGTAAGATTTTTTCCCTGTATTTAGTATCAGTTGTAGTAATTTTTATTTGCTTTTCTTTTTGCTCTCTATAGAAGAGGTGTGAAAAGAGTCACAGAAACCCAGAATGTGTATTTGCTTTTGATTTACATAAATAATGCACCTCAATATCCTTCTGTTTTTTCTTTTTTCACTTAATATTTTTAAAATCTATCTGTGCACTATATGTATACCTGGTATGTTGCTTGCATTTCTTCCATAGTCTGCATCCACCCTATTTTATGTACCTGTTCTGCTGGTTGAAATATCTACTTTGGTTTCACTTCTCTGCTATCATGGAAAGACCTGGATGAATACTTGTATATGTTCTTGTGGTAATCCACATGACATTTTCTAAGGCATATACCCAAGAGATGAGGTCTTGGGATTACAGGGTACACACACACATCTTCAATAAGTATTTGCAGGTTGCTTCACAGAATGGGTAAGTTCGTACTTCCACATCCTGTGCACAAGAGGTCAGTCTCCTCACACATTTTTGCCAATATTTGGTATTAACTACCTGTTAAATTTGTCATACTGGTAAATAATTTGTTAAGTTTTGGCCTTAAATTCCATTTAAGAAATATCATATTTATTGAGGTATAATTGACAAATAAAATTATAAGATATTTAAAGTGTGCATCGCAGTGATTTTAAGTTTCATATTTTTGCATCTTGTTTAAGAAACTTTTCCCCATCCAAGTCACAAAGATATTTTCCTACATTTTTTTTCATTAGCTTCATAATTTTACTTTTCCATTTCTATCTTTAAGCTATTTTAAGTTTACCTTTGTAGTTAGTGTAAGGTACAGATCTAACTTAATTTTTCTTAATTATATGAACCAGTTTTACCTACGGTACACAATTTTTAAGCAATCTGTCCTTTTCTCATAAAGATAGTTTTGCCACCTTTGTGGTGCTGCCTTTTTCATATGTGAGCTTCTATGTATCATGGGTCTATTTCTGAGCTATCTTTCCTGTTTATTTGTTCTTGTGCTGCTGCCATTTTTTGTTTTGTTTTGTTTTTAATACCTATAGCATGCTAGGTCCTAATCGTTGATATTATTAGTCCCTTTTGAATTTTTTTTTCAAAATTGACTCATCTTTTTATGGGCTACTACTATTACATATACATTTTATAATGAGTTTTTCAAGTTTCTAAAAAAGAGTTCCAGCTAACATTTATTTTATTTTGTTGTTTTAAAGGTTTATTTTATTGTTTGAGAGAGATGAGAGAGAGAAGGAGAGAGGGCCCAGAGCAGTCTCTGTAGTTGTACGTCATTAGTTGTGACATAGTTTTATTCCACACAGGTAGATCAGGGCCACGCGGGCAGGAACTGAACTGGGGGTCTCCCACATGGGAGGCAAAAACTTTCACCCCCATCCCAGGGTTACCATCCGCACCACAGTTCAGCACATGGGTTTACATGGGCTGGGGCTGGGATTCCATCCCTGGACCTTGCAGTTGCAAAGTAAGTGCTCAATCTGCTGAGCTATCCCAGTGTCCCCACAGCTAACATTTAAAAATAAGATTTGAATTTATAGATTCACTTGGGAAGAACTGACATCTTTCCTAAGCTAAATTGTCTTATGTAAGATCTTCTTTTATGCCTTAATAGAGTTTTTAACTTTTTAAGGTAAAAGTATTGTGCCATATTTGTGGACTATTAAATATTTTATAATTTTTGATGCTATTGTGAATGGTAAATTGACATTTCTAGTTTGTTATTGCTAGTATAGAGGAATAATATTTCTGTTTCTCTAAAGAAATTTTAAACATAAATGTTTAACTTTATCAAGTTTTTAAAAATGGTTTTTATGTTTTTTAAAAGATTTATTTTATTGTTTTAAGAGAATGTGAGAGAGATAGAGAGAGAGAGAAAAGTGGGGAGGGCCCAGTGTAGTCTTCATAGTTGCACATCATTAA
Organism: Craseonycteris thonglongyai; assembly: GCA_004027555.1. Taxonomy (NCBI): domain Eukaryota; kingdom Metazoa; phylum Chordata; class Mammalia; order Chiroptera; family Craseonycteridae; genus Craseonycteris; species Craseonycteris thonglongyai. The sequence goes on along the minus strand of PVKE010021307.1, from coordinate 2,140 downwards.
CTGTGACAGTTTCATTTCACATAGGTGGATGTGGGGCTACATAGGTCAGGAGCCAAACTGGGAGCCTCCTGCATGGGAGGTGAGAAGCTTTGCCACCATCTCGGTGGTTACCAGTTGCACCACAGTTCAGCATATGGGTTTGCACAGGCTGGAGCCAGAATTTGAATCCTGTACCTTGTAGTTGCAAGGCAAGTGCTCAACCTGCTGAGCTATCCCGGCATCCCTATCCTATCAAGTGTTTTATACTACAATTCTTGGGGTGATCATGTGATTTTTCTCCTTTATTCATAGATATGGTCAATAACTTTGTTTTCTCATGGTAAGTCATTCTTGTGTTCCTGGAAGAACACCTTGATTGTTAAATTCAGATGAATAATATTTATCTGTATCTATTTTTTAAAGTCTAGTTTTAGTAATGGGTTATGATTCTCTTCTTGTACTATCTGATTTTGTAATAAATGAGTAGGCAGGTTTTCTTCTTTTCCTATTTTCTGAAACAATTTAATCGATCAAAGGATTTTCTGTCTCTTGAAGGCTTGGTAAAGCTCACTGTAAAACCATATAAGCCCAAAGGAAAAAGAAAAAAAGAAAATGAAAACATCTAAGTCTAATTAAGACTTTTTCTAGGGGTAAGGTATTTAATTACCATTCAATTTATTTATAGGTATTTAGTCTGCACATTTTTAATTTTTTCATCAATTTTGGCATTTTATAATTTTCCAAAAATCATCTACTTCATCTAAGTTATTTATGTAGTAACCTATAATTGATCCTAATATTTTTTTTCTATTTGTTATAACTGTAGCTAGTTCCCTTGATTTCATTGTGATTTGATTATTTGCATCTTTTTTCCCCTAATCAGCTCATTAGACAGTTGTCTCTTTTACTCATCTTTATAAATTATGATAAAAATAAATTCTGTTATAACAGAAATATCATAATTTTTAATCAGTTTCTGAGAAGAAACTGATGCATCAATTTCTGAGAAGGCATAAATTCAGGTTGGATCTCAGGCTGGATTTAAAAATTAAGTTTTAACATTATAAGGACACACTTAAAATGAAAGAGTTTGGACAAGTTGAAAGTAAAGAGATATAAGAATATATTCAAGGATAATATGAACAGAAACTAGAAAACAAAATACAAAAAGAAAAACAGAAGCAAAACAGGTAGCTATTTTATTAATATTTAAAGTAAATTCAAGCTACAAATTCAAGGCAAACTGTCATCAGAGACAAAGCATAAGGAGTAAGGCTTGGTGCAGACTATCAGGAGCTCAGCCAATTGGTGATATCAAGTGGATAGTTGGATATGTAAGACTAGTATTCAGGGGCAAAGTTCAAAGTCAAAGTCAAAGCTGAGATATAAATTTGTAATCATCAGCATACATATGGTACTTAAAGCCATAATAACACTGAATGAGACCATCAAGGGAGTGTAGACAGAAAAAGAAGTCCAAAGAGTAAACTCCTTTTTTTTCTTCCCCCAAAGATTTATTTTATTGTTGTGAGAGAATATGAAAGAGAGAGAGAAGGGGGGAGGGCCCAGAGCAGTCTCCATAGATGTACATCATTAGCTGTGACATGGTTTCATTGCACACAGGTGGATGTGGGGTCATGTGGGATGAGAACCAAACTGGGGCCCTCCCTCATGGGAGGTGAAAACCTTCACCACTGAGCCACACTGGTGGTTACCAGTTGTGCCACAGTTCAACATGTGGGTTTGTACAGCCCGGGGCCAGGAATTGAGCCTGGGACCTCGTGATTGCAAGGCAAGTGCTCAACCACTGAGCTATCCCAGCATCCCTAAGGAGTAAACTCTTAACCATTCTAACATTTTGAGGTCATAGAGATAAAGAAGAACTAGCAAAAAGATGTAGAAGTAGCCAGAAAGGTGGGAGACTAACTAGGAGAGCATGATGTCCTGGAACCCATGTGAATAATTTATTTATTTATTTATTTATTTATTTTTTATCTTTTCACATTTATAGAGAGAAATTATCTTTTTGTCTTCAGTGCATAGTTATTTCTATTTTACTTTTTGACAGATAGAGAGAGAGACAGAGACAGAGACAGTTAGAGAACCAAACTGTGGGAACTCCCCAGTTCAGCACGTGGGTCCTGCCTGGGCCGGAGCCGGG
>PVKE010021306.1:0-26652 GCA_004027555.1 Craseonycteris thonglongyai | reverse complement strand
ATAAATAAAGAGGCAGACAGGAGCTCTGCAGGCAAAGAGGTCAGCCAAAGGCACAGTGACATCCGAGGTAGGAGACTGACTCCCCCTGGCTTCTCACAGCTTCTGTGGTCCTCCGTGCTGACCACACTGGCTGTGGACATTGTGCATGTGCCTCTCATGCTGGGCTTGAAGATTTCCTCCCCTCAGACCCACCGCGCTTCACACACAGAAGAGCGACACTCATACAGAAGAACAAACACATGAGCATCTCTCTCCTTTGGATCCCATCTACCTTCACTAAGTGCCCACGAAACAACCTTCGTGGAGGTGGCAGAGCTCAGGACAGCTCCAAGGGACGGTCTTACTTCAAATCCTACTCTGAACAGATTTAACTTCACTCCTCCAAGTTTTTGTGTCTTTAGAGGCCTACAGGATTCTGCTCTGATACCATGCAGACCCGACTGATGCCTAAGGACATCCAGTAAGTTGCAGCTCCTCAAACAAACGCCACCCACTCCTGCTGGTTTGCCTGGCCGAATGCTGTATGGAGCTGCAATTTGAGGCCAGGTCTACTTTATGGCACCGTCTTACCATGTCAAGCGCTGGGCACGTCACCAACGGCCAACACATACATAACGACTCATCATAGTTACGTCTTGGAAACCTAGTACATCTGGTATACAGGCACAGAACTCAAATCAGCACCAGCAAACTGCAGGCCCATTTCCCCCTGGACCCGAAATTGCTCCCAACATCTCAAGGAAAGGCTACTAATTATACACAGAAGCTCCTGCGCACATATGCCACACACGCGCGCGCTCGCGTGCAATTACCCAGTTTTCACATACAAATCCCCATCTGCACGTGGTTTCTCTGGTCAATGCCAACTTCATCAGTGCGATCCAGGTGCCCAAATTTGAGAACTTGGCCTACAGAGGAGCACGCAAGCTCTGAGTCAGCTATGGCCTGTGGTCATTATTCTAATTAGTCCCAATGGATATATCTGTTATTCCACAACAATGGTGGATGATTCGGTCTCACTCCCGTCTCTTTACCCCGATTCCCTTGCTCACCCTTTCATAAGAGAAGTCAGCCACGCCTTGCTTAGCTGTCTTCCCTGCCGCCACACCCGCCTTTAAAATGAAAAGCCCAGATGTGTGTGCGTCACATTTGTTCGCATCTTCTTCATTTAAAGCTGGGAGAAAGGCTCATTAGAGAGAAAGTCCGCCATGAAACTAGGAAACGTTTGATCAGACCATTGTCCCAACACAATATGTGCAATGAGGGACATACAGGAGTTGGCGGCAAACCCTAAGACGTGTGGCCGCTTCCGTGACTAGCTCGTTACTGGCTTCCAGGGCTAAGCAGACAGGGGGGCCTGAAAGCTCGCCTGTAGCTTCTGAAAGTGTGGGCAGCATGAGAGCAGGCAACTTCGCGCTCTCTCTTTTTAAAGACTGTATTTTTAGAGCAATGTTAGGTTCACAGGAGAATGGAGAGGAAGGTACAGAGATTTCCCATCGATCCCTTGTTTCCACACAGGCATAGCCTCCTCCATTCTCAACACCCGCAGCCAGAGTGGTGTATTTGTTACAACTGATGCACCCACATTGACACATCATTATCACCCAAAGTCCAGAGCTGACCTCACACTTTACTCCTGGTGGTGTACTTGCTTTGGGTTTGGACAAAGGATATTGGTAACGTGCATCCATTATGGTATCATATAGAGTATGTTCGCTGCCCTAAAAATCCTGTTCCTAAAAATTTATTCCTCTCCCACCCCCCAACCCCTGTAAACCACGGGTCTTTATACTGTGCCCATAGTTTCGCCTTTTCCAGAATGTCATAGGGTTGGATCATGCAGTATGTAGGTGGCCCTTTCAGATTGGCTTTTTTTTTTTACTTGGTAATATGCAATTGAGTTTCCTCTTTGTCTTTTCATGGATTGAAAGCATGTTTCTTTTTCTTTTTTAAAGATTTATATTATTGTTTGAGAGAGGGTGAGAGACAGACAGACAGACAAAGAGAAGGGGGAAGGGCCCAGAGCAGTCTCCCTAGTTGTACATTATTGGTTGTGACACAGGTGGGTGTGGGGCAGTGCAGGGTGAAAACCGAACTGGAGGCCTCTCATGTGGGAGGCAAGAACCTTCAAAGCCATCCTGGCTGTTACCAGTTGAGCTGCAGTTCTGCACATGGGTTTGCACAGACCAGGGTTGGGATTCGATCCCTGGACCTCAGGGTTGCAAGGCAAGTGCTCAATCTGCTGAGCTATCCCAGCATCCCCAAGCTTGTTTCTTTTTAGTGCTAAATAATGTTTCATGGTCTGGATGGACTCCAGAGTTGATTTAGCAAATTCTCTTTTTCCTTTGGCTTTACTCTGCCATGGAAGCCGGGACCTCTGACACTGGGGGACTTAGGACACCATGGCCTTCACGAGGCTCAGTCCTTCCCTGTCACCTCAGCACAGGCATCCACAAGGACTCAGGGATCACAAAGTCCTCCCAAAGCATCAAGCTGCAGGCCTTTTTCTCACCTTCCTGGCATATGAGGGGCAGAGGTTTATGGCCAAGAACCTGTGACAAGGACTCAATGCATAAAAGTCATTCTTGAACTCTGGTTCTACTTGGGTATCTCATTCTTTTATTAAGCAGAGCAGAAGGTCAGAACCAGGTACTGATGAGATAGTTTTCAAGCTCTGGGGAAACCACTTGTCTGTAAGGACTGTCCAGTCATATCTCCAAAACCTTAATCCACATTGTGTGAAAATCCGCCCCACACTCCATAAGCAGAAATCAAGGCACAAAGTAGTGATGTCTAGAGCCCTGACTTAAGAGACAGAAAAAAACAGTATTAAGGATTCTAGCTCTTGGCTACTAGAATCCTTAACCCCACTTCTGAAAGAGTTCAGACTGGCTGTTTTAGCCTTACTCAGCAGGTGGCTGTGAAAGCACAATATGCAGATAGTTGTCAAAGCAGCTGGGAAAATGAAGACATGATATTCAAGTTTTATTACTGACAGGCCATCCAGCAAATTCTCAGCCATTTGTGGGATTAGAATTCATTCTCCATCTGGTGTGTAATCCATTGCTTCTTCATCTGTTTAAGTGGCATACAAGATATCCCATCCTCAGAAGACATGGAAAATCCATTTCTTGGCCCGAGTTACAAGGTACAATGTTTATGACTGAGCACAGGAATTTGAATAGAAATAGTTGACTAAATAACTCAGATCACCCATGCCAGTATTAACTGACTCAAACTCAGTATTTGCATGTAGTAGGCTCTCAATATACATTTGATGCATCAGTTAATTCATTTTTAAAATATAGGTAGAAAAAAATCCTATTTAAAACAAAGTCAAGTTTATTCAACCAATACTTGATATCAGTGATCTCTAATGTATACATGCCTCTGCTATTTACCTAATAAGTAAGTTGAGTCAGAACTCCTTTATCCATGGGTCAGTTCTCCATTAACTTTCTATGTAGACTTTGGTGAGCAAGAAAGGAAGAAGGAAAAGAAAAAGATCACAGTCCTATTTCATCTCATTCATTTACAATTCCAACAAACTTGTCTCCCCCACCCTCCAATTCTCAATTAAAAGAAGAGAGAGATTGAAATAGAGAAAGTGTGCAGAAATAAATTTATAAGAATTATGCATTTGGGGTAAATAGCTCCATACACATCCATAAACCTTGAGGATGTCATTGCACTGATTTCTTTGAAAACACTGTAGTATATGGGTCCAAGTTTCTTTTATTATTACATTAATCATAATAGCATTAACGCTAACTTAACCCTTTCTTAATAACTCACCATGCATTTCTTACAAGACATTTCCTTGATACTTGTCCCTTCAAAATAAATAAATAAAATGGAGTCTAATGGTCCTTCCCTTCAGGGTGGACTGTACTTAGTGATTTACTTCTAGCAAATAGAAAGTGTAGGAAAAGACAGCACATGACCTCCAAAACCAGGCTCCAAGAGGCATTGTGGCCTCTTCCTTTCTCTCTCAGATCACTCCCTCTGGGAGAAGCCACCAGCCATGTCAAGAAGACACTCAAGCAGTCCTAGGGGGAGGTCCCCATTGTGAGGAAATGAGGCCTTCTGCTGGCAGCCATATGATATGAGAGTGAGCCATCTTGGAAGTGGACTCTCTAGCCCCAGTCAAGTCTTCAGAGGATAGAAACCTAGTTGACAGTGTGACTGCAATCTCAGAAGACACTCTACGCAGAACCACCCAGCTCAACTATGCCCAGATGCCTGACTCAGACACCCTGATTTCACAATTGCCTGTCGTTTTAATCCACTCAGTTTTAGAGTAATTTGTTGTGTAACAATAGAAAACTAACATAGAATTAACCAGATTTTCTATTCTGTCTGTTACAAGGATCAATAATACTCACAAAATCAGTGATCTAAAAAATAAAATTAAAAAAACAAACAAAAAAATCTCAAAAGAATAGCATGTCCAGATTTTTATCATTGAATTTTACTTAAAAGGTAATGCTTGAATCTGGTCCCTTTAAGTCAATTGCTCATTGAAGCTACCATGTAAACTCAACAAGTTCACATGGTAATTAAATTAATTCCAAATGGGTGGTAAAAGCACAGATTTTCACTACTCTATACTGTGCTATATACATAGCTGGCACTGAATAACTTAAAAATGCACCTAAAGTTATTCCTGGACACTTCTTCTATTGGCTTTGTTTTACACAGGCATAGATATGCCTTTTATTTGTTTAGAAGTTTATTACATTTTTTAAAAAGGAAAGCAGATGCATATTTATTATTAACATAAAACTCGTCTTTGGTGAGCGTGAGATCAAAGAATTTACACTTAGGACACTAAACAGTGCTTATGCAGCATGGGTAATAATGACATCATATCTCTGAGAGGCGTTTACAATGTCATGTGCTCATTTAATTCTCCCACAATCCCAAGGAACAGACATTACTTTTCCCATTTTGCATATGCGATGGTACAAAAGCCATCCCTGTGAGGGTCGTCCCTATGTACCTCCTCACAGAGCCACACGTATAACCGTGTAAGTGCAAGCCCCACTTCTCTTTGCTTTCCCCTCCTAACCATGTAGAGCTCTCTCTGGGAAAGGGCCAAACTGAAGTGCTAAGGATGGGCAAGTTAGGGCAAAAGAAAGACTCATGAGCCAGTTATGAGGAGGGAGGAGAAGTTCTGGCAAGAGGAGCATGCAAAGAAGAGAGAGCTGTTGGATCAGCAGCAGGGTGACAGGGAAGAGGGATTTTAATGTAGCTTATGGACAATATATTTTCATTTCCCTTAAGTTCATTTGAGAGAGATGAAAAATTAACAGAACTTGTTTTAATTCTTTTTGCCTGTTGAACAGGGCTTTTGCAACACAACACCTTAAAATTTTTGAGAGGTGGCATATGTGAGAATGCCCAAGAATCTAAATCTTCTAATTAAATCGAGTGTTTTGTTTGTTTGTTTGTTTTTTAACCACTTTATCACTTGGCCTCCTTGTTCATTCATTCATGCACCAAATAGCCACTGATCGGGTCCTTAGACTCCAAGCACTGTCTTAGGCCTTGAGGAAATAATGTGGCTTGAAGTTGCAAGAACTGTCATTTTCAAACTCAGCAGAAGAGCCAGAGACCTGAATTCAGTTACCTTTGGGTCTGATTGTTTCCATGTTTGGAATAAACAACCTGGGTGGACTCTTTAATTACCCAAATGCAAAACAAACACACACCCATTATTCAGAGCTAAAGCTGTGAAATGACAGTAATTCCATGTTTTAGACTGAGAACAAAAGCTGTGTCTAATTGTAAATTTTTACCTGTGGTTGAGCCAAAGCTTTTGTTGAACTTTCTCTTTTGTTGTTATTTTTATTTTTTTTAGAGCTTGAGTGGCAGGAATATGCTTTCTCTCCCTAGGGCTCCAGTATACCCTTGCCAGTAAATCTTTGTTTCTCTTGAGGAGGGAGGGACATTCAGGCATGATCTGAACATTAGGATAAAAGAAGGAAAACCGTGAAAGGGTTCTTTGTAGTTCAGGCTGTACTTGGATGTGGGTGTTCCACACGCTGTGTTATTTAAGACCAAATAAAACACACCTTGGGAAATTCGTCCATGCAGGAATACTGCATTCCCGTGTGCTAGGTAGGCGGTTGGAGCTATTTCCACTGCCTTTGAGCATACAGCGAGAGCTTGGGAAGTAGCCCCAAGCTGAGCTGAAGAGAAATGCCATGAACATTTCTGTCACTTGACTACTTTCTCTCTCTTGAATCTCTCTCCTCTGTCGAGTTCTAAAATTCCACTCTTTTTCTTCTCCTCTGTCACTTTGAGATGCCCTCATTCCAAGTTCTTTTCTGGCTCTCATCCCCTACTCAAGTTCAATATCTTAGCACTGTCTTTCTTCTATAGCTGCACTCTCTCCCTTTGCAATCTCATCCAGTGTTGCAGCTTTCACAACCACCTGTATTTTGATGACTGAATCTATCTCTTTAGCTCTTCCCTTTTCCTTATACTCAAAACTTGCCTACCCACTGCCTTTCCAGCATGGCCACCTGGATACTCACTAGGCACCTCACATGAAACATCTGAAGAGAACACTTGATTTGGCCCCAAGCCTGTTTCTCCACCAATTTCCCCTTCGAAGGAAATCATGTGATGACCCACTCATTTGCTCAACTGAAAACTGGAATTTAAATCAAAGTCTTTCCATTTCCTTCACATTCGTAGCTGCTCAGAAAGTTTTCTTGGGTCTGTCTCCGCTGCACACCCACTGGTTTGTATCTGCACTGGCACTCCCGTTGTACAAGGCCGCAGCACTAGCCTCCCACCACCGTCTCTGCTTAACCTGTTGCTGCACAACTCCACCAGCTTTTCAGCAATCAGAGTAATCTTTTCAAACCGTTTGTACCGCATCCTGACCCTAGTTGAGTAATATTTCCTGCTGCATTTGGACTAAAATCCAAACTCTTTGCCATGTCTTTGAGCCTCTGCGTGGCCTAGCTCCCACTGACTCTTGAATTTCATTTCCATTTTATACCACTCCACCCCCACCTCTGCCCTGATGTCTTCCATTTAAGGGAGCCAAGTGTAACCACTGTATTCCACCAATAGTGGTAGCAGGACGGTCCCAAGGGAAAGGGGGGGGGGCTGGGCCTACGGGGAGACAGCAGCAGGAACTCAGTGAGGATTCTGATGAAGTAGAGACACAGGCAGAATCACAGACTCACACCATGAACATATGTCACCCTGAGATACCCTGAGAGCACTGGAGAGGCCAGGGGACATCTGAAGGTATGGAATGTGTAGTTGTAACAGAGGGGTGACCTCATCCCTTGGTGACAAGCACCTAAGACATGCAGTCTTTGTACCCATGAATCAGATAGACCCTCTGCCCTCCAGGGCGTTTTGGCTTAGTTGGAGAGACAGATAAACAAATCATGGCAATGCAGTGTGATAAGCGTTCTCCCAGGAGTACCGTAGATGTTAGCCAGACCCAAGGGCCAGGCACAGAGGTAGCAGCGGGTAATCCTCGCTCCGGGGTGGTACTAAGCAGACAAGGTTATCGGAAGATTACTCCATGGCTGGGCTCATTGCCCCTTGGGGCTTTTCCAGGGAAAATTTCCAAATGATCAGGTTTTTAGATCTCAATATTTGGGAGGCTGGGGGTGGGGGTGAGGGGGTGGGGAAACCAGTGCTATGTTTAGAGAAATGAAGCAGACCATCGTTACTAGATGATCTGAAAATGTAAGTTTGCAATTTTTACAAAAGAACATAAAAGCCAGTCCATTGAACAGTTTTCTTTGTGTTCAGTTTTTAGTGCCATGCGGATATTATTAATATTTTCTTGGGGGGCGGGGGGAAGGGGTTTCATTATAAGCCCTAAAAAATAGGGAGCCTCCAAAGGCAGCGGTGGAAGTGACTTAATTACTGTCGTCTAAATGCCAGTATTTTGAGGGTGGCCGGCAGGCAGGCACAGATTGATTGGCAGATAAGTGTTTTCAGAAAGTAAGGGGTCTCAGCCAAGTCTGCTTTTTATCCTCCTTTCTGTGGTCCAAAAGGCACATTTGACTCTTAGACCAATGTTCCCCATCTGCAGAAGTTCAAACAAAAATGTCATCCTGAATATTCGTGACCCTTCCCCTTTTGGGGCTCCAAACCGCCTCAAAGCGATAAAACAGCACTTTTTTCCTAACCACTGCATGGCAGGTTCTAGACTTGCCTTCATTCCTGCCTCCACCCCACACCAAAGCTGTCAAGATGGAATAGCCTCTCTGATATACAGATGGGTCATCATTTCAGTACACTCACCATTTGCTAATGATAAAGACCACAATTAGATTCGTTTTCTGGAGATAGGAATCAATATCTTGGCGTATGTGGACCCGATTAGCCATAACTAATTAGAGCTCTCAGACGTTGATCAAATACCATGTGTGGGGCTCATCCACCCATGTGGGAAGCAGAAAAAAGTCCATAGTCTCCCCTTGAATTCTCCATCCTGGTTTACCTTGAAATCAGACACCCTTGTCGTAGGTCTGCGGGCCCAGGGCTGGGAGGCTGGTCTCTTTCACCGTTTCCTGGGCCTCTGGAGTGTGAGGCTGACATAATGTCACCAGGCTCCCTCTTAAACAAACACAGGCTCCAGTCTGCAGCCGGACAGACTGTTCATTGACTCTGTAGCCATTATAGGCGAGCGTTCACTGCAGGCTGGACCCGGGGAAGCAGACCACAACTCCTCGGGCTCAAAGACAAATACAAATAAATGCTCTCACTGACAGATACAATATTCATGAAATAGCCCCATTGCCCATCATGGTACATACTTGAATTCATACAATTACTCCTGTGTGTTTAAATAATAAATGTTTACTAATACAAATCGCTGATTAATCTTTACTCAAACCAGTGTCTTCTATGAACCTTTGAAATATTGCACTAGTTCAGTGTGCCTTCCTCAGTTTAAAAATAAGTTCTGTGAAGCTAATTCTAGAGCACGTGATGGAGCCCTTTAATTTGGCAAAAATCTATGGGATAAACCAGGCTTGAACAAAGATTCTGCTGATAATGATGGGCAAGCTCGATGTGATTTAAGAGCATAGAATAGATTGAAAATGTTTTCATCACCTATCTCCTCCATTCCTGATCTTTAATGCTTCCAAATATCACTTTGCCAAAAGCTAGTTATTCCCCAACAAGCTCTTTCAATTTCATCATAATCTCATTTAAAAAGATATTTTGTGGGATGTCAGAAGAGCTTAGTGGTTGAACACTTCTCTTGTAATGACGAGACCCAGGGTTCAATTCCCAGCCCTGGCCCATGCAAACCCATATGCTGAACTGCAGTGCAACTGGTAAATGCTGCAATGGCTCAGTGGTGAAGGTTCTTGCCTCCCAGGTGGGAGGCCCCCAATTTGGTTCCTGCCCCACGTGGCCCCACATCCACCTGTGTGGAATGAAACCATGTCACATGACTTACAACTATGGAGACTGCTCAGGGCCCTCCCCCTTCTCTCTCACACACATACCTCTCAAACAATAACATAAATCTTTAAAAAAAAAAAAGGAAAAGAAAGAAGTTTACAAAATTTAGAAATGTGTTACCTTATTATAGGTTGATTATTTAACATAGTTAGCATTTTCCCATGTTCAACCAAACCCCACTGTGACACTTTTTTGCAGGTGAGTGAGAAGAAAGACAATCCACCAAAGAAATCTCTCCTGCCAAGTTCTATTAATACTGTTGGTCTCAGTGAAACTATCACTTCTTTTTTCGTAGTGATTCCTAAGTTAGTAAATCATAAGTCTTGATTTACAACCAAAGAATATCTAAGTTAAATAGGAAATACCATCTCTCTGTATGTGTTTAGGAATGAAATCTCTGCCATTTGGAATCCAATTCCCAATTCCGAAAATATTGGGAGTCCTCATATAAGCCAAGTCCTCACCCAGGGACTCTAGAAAGTGGTAGAAATTCAACCGAATCACAACAGGGAGCGTCTGCAGCTAAGCCTTGCTGCTGTGGTTCTTCGGGCTTTATTTGAATGGATCTGGGTTCTGTGATCAACTTTGTGTTCTAGAAGAAACAACAGATGCTAATGCACAAGAAGGAGAAAAGCTGAAATTTTCCTTAAAAATCTGAGTCTCTGAATTCATGGTTTCACCCCAACACCCCTGCCAGAACTCTATTCGTTAGACTCAATCATCCCAAGTCAATTCACATACACAACACAAATTTCCTCTAATGAGGGACTGCCAAGACACAAACACGATACAGCTTAATAACTTATGACTCGAGTTATTGAATTAGGTTGGCATAATTTTAAATATTAAGCAATCTTCCCAGCCTCTGGTTATTGTCACTCACTCCAGTAGACATATGTCACATTATCTACCCCACATTGTTTCTCTTTTTCTGACAAGAGCACCCCCTTTGCTTTTAGGTAATTATCCTCCTGCCACTCTGTAGCGTGCTGAGGTGTCTGGGGAGATAAAGGCTTCCCAGGTACTCAGAGGACCATCAGAGACCTTCCTGAGATCTTACATGTGGACACTGACAGAAGACAGTCTATTTCTTTGAGTGTCACTCCCTGTGGCTTTATAAAACCTGCAGCTCTCTCTGCAGTAACTGACCCCACACCCAACCCTTGGCCATTTGAAGGTCAACAGAAATGATAAGAGACCCTGAGGACATCATCTACATCTTTAAATGTAGTCATGCCTGAGGCTATTTCAACTTCTGGGCTTCCAAATTGCATGGGCCATTACCAGACCTTTTATAACTTGGGGCGCTTTCCACAATTGGCTCATTTTTCAGTCCATTGATCCCACTTTTAGACTCCCTCGTTTGTGACTCAACACTTCTCCTACCTACAAGGCTGGATTGAAACCATTCTTCCCACACACCTCAATACAGAACAGTGGTCTTTTCTTTTCCTGGTTACAGATCCAGCCAATTTTATTCTGTGATGAAACTGCTTGCCTCAGCCACTTAGCTGCTATCCTCAGAGATCTGTCCCCTGGAAAGTTCTAGTGAAACCTTTTCCTCCTAAAGGCACTGGGTTCTTGTTCTACTTCCATTATATAAGTACCTTTCATGACACTCTCTAGATTTTCCCTTCCCACTACTTGCTCTCTGTTCCTATTTTTGTTCTTTTTTTTTTGCTATCTTTCCTCTTATTGTTTTCCTAGAGTAGGGGTTAACAAGGTCCATATACTATCCATTAATGGGCTTCAGGGATTTCTTAAAGTCTCTTGAAATTATATGCCAGTTTTGCATGGATATGTATCTATGCATATTAAGAATTGCTGTCTAATAAATTACTCCAAAATTTAGCAGCTTCAAACAGCAAGCATTTATTATTTCACAGTTTAGGGGGTCAGAAATCCAGATTTAGCTGAGCTAGGTGCCTCTGTCTCTCATAATGCAGCAGTCAGGGATTTTTGTCATACCTGAAGGCCCTAAAAAGACAAAAGCACTTCTAAGTGCTGTGTTAAATAAAGCTCACTGCACATTTTGCTACTTGAAATAGCCAAGTACTTTTGTGTCAATGAGACCAAGGAAGGATCCAGAACATGGAAATAACCAAGTCTAAGCTACAAAATCAGAAAGGCGTTGAGCATTTGGATGAAAGAAGTGTGGGAGTACCTATTATGTGCATACACATATGAGAGCTGTCCAGAAACAATCCAGCTATAGATGCCTCTAATTTTCATAGTACATGGCTGGATACTTTCTGGACTGCCATCATAAACACACATGTCTTGACATGCATGTTTTCTGCAAAGAATCATAATGTATTTGAAAGCTTCTTGTAACTGTAGGGAAAAGAGATCATGAAAAGTCTCCAGTGAGCAAGAGAGTGTAAATGGAAACTAATAGTATAATGTCTATCACAACCCATTCAAGTTGTGAAAAGGCCTTCTGTACTCTTACTTCTCCTGTTATCTTTATTATTTTGTGCTAGGAAATATTTTAGAATGTATATATGGATGCTTACTGGTTCACTTGTTATGTTGATTCTGAAAAACGAACTTTGCTGTCAGGTAGTGTTTCCAGGGGCAGTGTGCTTGACCAGGAGTCGGCAGGCAGAGGGGCTGAGATCCTCCTCCTTCCTTCTGTGAGAACTTCTCTGCCTTGACCTACTTCTTCCTAAGATTTTATCTGAATAAAGGACCCTGGTGTTATGAAAAACAACAACAACAAATATATATATATATATATATTTTTTTTTTTTTTTCAAGTAAGAAAGGCAAGGTTATAAGTTCTAAAGCCCCATAACAGGCTTTCTCCTTCCAACTTAAAAAAAAATGAACAATTGCTACATGTCAAAAATATATGCAAAATATCACACAGAGGCATAAACAGATGCTTCATTGAAAAAAAAGGGCATCCAAATAGTCAACAGGCATGTAAAAAGGGTCTGACACTATTAGACACCTGGAAAATGCAAACCAAAACTGCAAAAAGATGCCATCAGATACCCAATGGAATGGCTAAATTAAAAGACTAATTTGTTGGTAAGGAAATGGAATGTCTGGAATGTCTACTAAATGCTGGTGATGGTCATGCCAATCAGAAAGCCGAAAGTATCTACTAAAGCTGAAAATGTACATCCTTACAGTCCTGCATTTGTACTCCTAAGTACATGCCCTGAGCATCAGGCACCAAAAGACATTCAAGAATGTTCGTAATAGTGCTATTAATATAGAAACAGAGCAAATGTCATCAATAACAAGGTAGACAATTAAATGGTAACTTTCATACAATGGAAAATTATACAACAATGAAAAATAATGACCTAGTGCTAAATATAATAGCATGAATGAAAAGAAACTAAGCACAAAAGAGAATATACTGTACGATTGTGTGTGTATATATATATATATATATATACACACACACACACACACATATATATATACATACATATATATATATATATATATATATATATATATATATATATAATGTTCAAACATAGGCAAAACTAGTTCATAGTAATAGAAATCAGGATAAGAGTTATCTTTGTGGAGGGGAACTGAATAGCCCATGTCTAAGTGGGGTGGGGGTGGCTTTTGGTATTCTGGTGGTGTTCTGTTTCTTAATCTGGGGGGAGGGGTGGTTAATTAACCACAATTGTTCCCTTTGTGAAAACTCTTCAAGATGTATATGCTCTATACATCATTGTGAGTTGTGCATTCTCTTTTCTGTGTTTCAATACGAAAATAAGAAATTTACTTTAGGGAAAGAACAATATATATAATGAAGTTTTTCATTGTGTAGCGTTTTAGGACCTTTTAGTGTCTCAATGTTCCTGTTAACCTCTCCCCCTTTTTTTTCAGTTTTATTTTCTTGATTCTAAACTGATTAAAAATTTGCTCACTATTTTCCCACAAGTTTCATTATAAAAGCAGAAGAGCTTACTCTCCTCTTCTTTGTACACCTGTGCTTAAAAGATGAATTAATACTCAAATCCAATACGTGTGTTTTGAGCACCTACACGGGTCAGGCACTGTGCTGGGCTCCGGAAGTGAAGAGAGGAAAGGGGTAGACACAGTGCTGGCCGGGAGAAGTTTACTGTCTAACAAGGGAAATCCACAGTTACAGCGGTTGTCATGGTGAGTGAAGGTCAGTGTGCTAAGGAGCCACACAGCAGGGTGGAAGTCTCTTCTTGTGTCTCTGCAACCATATTTCTCGCCCCTATTTTTGAATGTTACTGTTAGCACCACTGCAAGCACCCACTCACAGCTGTTCTCTAATTGTTTCCTGTTATCAACTTGTTACCAAAAATGGAACACAGGGAATTGGTCTGATTCTGTGTCTCCTATTGGACTTAATTCTGGGCAAGAACTGGATTATCTACAGAAAGGAAATTGTCCATAGAAAACAATGGGGGCATTGCTGAGCCACAAGCAGAAACAGGAAGCATCTCCGCGGAAGGCCATCAGAGGGCAGCAGACTGAGCATGCTGGCAGAGGGTGGTCTCCCAGAACTCAGGCCTCAAGGCACCAGGAACCTGCAGACGGAAGGCTCTGGAACCATCTGCCTGGCGAAATCAAACAAGAAAAAAGTTGCTCTGACTTAACTTGTCTACTATGGAAACCAGGAAATATGTGGAGGATCATGCCAAACACATATCTACAGCATTAGAAACTTCCTTGATAACTCATCTCATGCAGCTAATGTCCTGATTGCCTTCTACCACAGGGATTGAAGAGTTGGCAAGAGGCTCACCTGATAAGATACATGTAAGGAACTTGCACACCAGGATTTCCAGTGGCATCACACTAACAGCTGAGGCTCCAGGAGAGATTAGAAAAGAAAGGGAAGGGGAGACCAGCGTGGCTCAGTGGGTTAAGCACTCACTTTGCAGCCCTGGGAACTGAGGATTGAGTCCCAGCCCCAGCCCGTGTGGACCCATATTCTGGACTATGGTGTGCTTCCCATGCGGGAGGCCCCCAGTTCGGTTCTTGCCCCCCGGTTCAGCCCCTGGCTTGAGGGGGCGAGGCTCCCATGCAGGAGGCCCCCAGCCCAGTTCCTGCCCTGCGCAGCCCCCGCACACCTGTGTGTGGAATGAAACCATATTGAAAACTGATGAGGTTCAACTGTGAAAACTGCTCTGGGCCCTCCCCCTTTTCTCTGTCTCTCTCTTTCTCTGTCTCTGTCAAAAACAATAAAATTTCATAAAATTTAAAAAAAGAGTGGGGAGGGAAGGGAGGATTACAATTCTCCATCTGGTAACCTAGCTAGAACATTCTACAACCACTAGGGCCCCCATCAAGTTGGGATTATCAAATTTATTATTTATTACATTTGATATTTAAATATCCAAATTATGCAACTAATCTTAAATGCCAAATTCTAAATAAACATTTTTCAGCATACCATCTCTCCTTATCATAGTTTATCGACTAATTATATAGTACCCCAGGTCCACCCAGTTCTTTACCATGATATTCAAAGCAATTAAATAAAAACAAAATATAATCGCTATCTCCCAGACAATCACAGCAATCCTAAGAAGATAAGTTGGAGGTTATCACACTACCTACTACCAAACCATACTACAAGGTCATAGGAATCAAAACAAAATGGTACTGTAAAAATACCCCAAAAAAACCCCACAACCACACACATAGATAAATGGAACACAATGGAGAGCCCAGAAATAAACTCACACCTATACGGTCAATTACTCTATGACAAAGGAGGCAAAAATATACAGTGGAGTAAAGACAATCTATTTAGCAAATGATGCTGTGACAATTGGAAATACATATGCAAAGAAAGAAAGAAAGAAAGAAAGAAAGAAAGAAAGAAAGAAAGAGAGAAAGAAACTAGACCATTATTTTATACCATATATACAAGGGCTGTCCAGAAAAAATTCAGCTGTTGTCAATATAATGAGAATGACTATGTGGCTAGATACTTTCTGCCCAACTCTCATAAGAATAAACTCAAAAAGAGTTAAAGACTTAAATGTAAGACTCGAAACCATAAAACTGCTTAGAAAAAACATGGGCAATAAACTCTGAGATAGCTCTTTAGAATATTTTTTTCTAATATATTTCCTTAGACAAAGAAAACACAAGAACAAATAAACAAATGGGACTCCATCAAACTAAAAAGCTTTAGCACAGCAAAGGAAACCATTAATAAAATGGAAAGACATCCTAATAAATGGGCAAAGATATTCACCAATGGTACATCTGATAAGAGCTTAATAGCCAAAATTTATAGAGAACTAATATAATGCAACACCAGAAAGACAAAAACAAATAATGCAATTTAAAAATGGGCAAAGGACCTGAATAGACATGTATCCAAAGAGGACATATGAAATATTCAAGAGACATATGAAAAAAAATACTCAACATCACTAATCATAAGAGAAATGCAAATTAAAACCACAATGAAGTGTCACCTCACAACCGTCAAAATGGCTGTCATCAAAAAATCAACAACAGCAAGTGTTGGTAAGGATGTGGAGAAAAAGGAACGCTTGTGCTCTGTTGGTGGGACTGCAAATTCGTGCAACCACTATGGAAAACAGTTTGTAGGTTCCTCAAAAAATTAAAACTAGAACTACCTTATGACCTCACAATTCCACTTCTGGGTATTTATCTGAAAACATCCAAAATGCTAATTCAAAAAGATGTATGCATCCCTATGTTCATTGCAGCACAGTTTACAATAGATAAGTTATGGAAACAACTTAAGTTCCCATCAATGGATGACTGGATAAAGATGGTGTGCTATATACGAGGGCTGTCCAGAAAAACATCCAGCCGTAAATGCCTCCATTTTTCATATTACATAGCCGAATACTTTCTGGACAGCCCTTGTATATACAATGGAATATTACTTGTCCAAAAAGGAATGAAACCTTGCCATTTGCAATAACATGAATGGGCCTAGAGAGTATTATGCTAAGTGAAATAAGTCAGATTGAAAAAGACAAATAACATATGATCTCACTTATATGATCAAGCAAAATAGAAAAAGGCTCAGATACAGAAAACAAACTGATAGTTGCCTGATGGGAGGAGGGTTAGAGGGCTGGATGAGGAAAGTGAAGCATTAAGAAGTACAAACTGATAGAGAGGAATAGGGCTATAAAGCACAGGGCAGAGAATATAGCCAATAATGTGATAATAACTATGTATAGCTCCTGGTGGATGTTAAAATAATCAGGGGGATCACTTCATAAATTATATAAATGTCTAACCACTATATAGTACACCTGAAACTAATATAAAATAATATTGATGGGCAACTACAATTGAAAAATAAGAAATAAAAAATAAAGAAGGGGGAAGCTGGGATGGCTCAGTGGGTTGAGCGCTTGTCTTACACCCCGGGGGTCCAAGGATCAAAGTCCAGCCCTGGCCTGTACAGACCCATGTGCTGAACTGGGGTGTGCCTACAGGTGGGTTCTCACTGGGGAGTGCCTCCCATGCGGGAGGCCCCCCGGCTGGTTCCTGCCCTGTGTAGCCCCCATGCCCACCTGTGGAATGAAATTATGTGGAAAACTAATGATGTGCAACTATGGAGACTGTTCTGGGCCCTCCCCCTTCTCGCTGTCTCTGTATCTCTCTCTCTCTCTCTCTCTCTCTCTCTCTCTCTGTCAAAAACAATAAAAATAAATCTTAAAAAAAATAAAGAAGAGTGCTGTGATTACTGGGCATTCATATGTAAAAGACTATAGTAAGTTGAATCCCTACCACACACACTATACATTAGCTAACTAAAAACAGATTTAAAGACTTATACGTAAGAGCTGAAACTATCAAATGCTTAGAAGAAACCATAGAATTCATCTTCATGGCTTTTGATAATGACAACGCTGTTAGATAAGATACCCAAAGCACAAGCAACAGAAGAAAAACTAGACCAATTGGACTTCATAATGTTTTTGTGCTTCCACTGGTGCCATCAAGAAAGTGAAAACAATGAAGTGCACATACATTCCACACATTGTTACACCTTAAAAATATTCTGCTAAGGGGAAGCTGGGATGGCTCAGCAGGTTGAGTGGATTAAGTGCTTGCTTTGCAGCCCCAGAGCCTGAGGATCAAATCCCAGCCCCAGCCCGTGCAGACCCGTATGCTGAGCTGGAGTGTCCCCCAGTTCAGTTCTTGCCGGGGCCTATGCAGGAGGCTCCCCGGCCCAGTTCCTGCCCTGCACAGCCCCGCACTCACCTGTGGAGTGAAACTATATGGAAAACTAATGTCAACTATGGAGACTGCTCTGGGCCCTCCCCCTTCTCTCTGTCTCTCTCTCTGTCAAAGAACAATAAAAATAATTCTTTAAAAAAATATATTATGCTAAGAGAAAGAACTTCAGACACAAAAAATCACATATTGGAAGAATCCATTCTTACACAATGACCAGTACAGGGAAATCCAGAGAGAGAGAGAGAGAGAGAGAGGGAGAGAGAGAGAGAGAGAGAGAGAGAGTGTTTGTCAGGTGTTGTGAGCAGTGGGGACAGGGGCATGACTACTGACAGGTGACAAGTTTCTTTGGGGGGTAATGAAAATGTCCAACCATGACAGTCATTATGGTTGCACATTGTTGTGAATCTTACTAAACACTACTAAATTGTGTGCCTTAAAGGGTGAATTTTGTAGTGTGTGAATCATATGTCAAAAAAAAAAAAAAAGAATATATAACAAAAAAAAAATATGCTGAAAACCATTTGCAAATAAATTACTCCCAAGGAACTTCTGTTGTTCAGATATTTGGAAATCGTATCAGTGGTCCAATCATTCCAAGTGCTACCGAAACCAGCTGAAGAAGTGAGAGAGTCCACTCATCAATCATCTTGCTTTGACAGGGGCAGAGCATATGGTTCAGTAGCCATCTTTGTGTCTCTGAGTTTAGCAAAGCTAAGATGAGGTGGTAATCCTTTTTATACCATTTGGACTAAATCAGCTGCAAAGAAAAATATATCTCTCTCTATCTATAAAACAGGCATTAAAGAAATGTAAGTGCCTTCAAAAATTCACCGAGTTGCAGGTCCTGCCTTTGCACTGAGTACCGATCGTGAGCAGCACCAATGCTCCTAGCACACGCTGTGTACAAGGTTCCTGGGTTGCCCATTAGTGTCGCCTTTCAATTCCGGAGCCTGCAGCCTGGAGACCCCTTCTCCGTCCCAGGTGTTCACGTTTCCTTCCGCTTCCTCTGGCAGGATCCGTATTTATAATTCATGCTTCTCCTTTGGTTTTCTTTCCCAGTCTCTCAGGGATGGTGCTTGAACAAAATCTCTACCCACATACAGTGCATGCTAGTCCTTCCTCAATTAATAATTAAAAGTAATGGTGATAATCACAAGCTACTTTTTAAAGAGCGTTTAGCTCCTGCCTTTCATCTAAGGGTCACTTCATTCATTGCATCGAGGGGTACCACTGAGGCCCAGACACAACTCAGACATCCCCACACATCGCTGGCCACTCTGTACTCACATATTGCTGCTGACGAAAAAGTCAGATTGCCCAGAGTGGAAATTTGTGATCGTGCCGTCAAAATCCAATCTGTCCTGTATGTGGCAGCAATATTACTTTTGGCTTTAAGAGAGGGCTCCCTCTACTCCCTACCCCAACTCCCCGCTCTTGTCTCCACTTGAACCTGAATCTACCCTCAGGCTACAGGGATGAGCAATACCACGTAGATGAAGCCAACAAACCGAGTCTGTGTCCTTATTGCTCAAAGTGTGGGCCTTGGATCTGCAGAAGCAGCATCACCTAGGAGCCTACTAGACAAGCCGAAGAATCTCAGGCCTCCCCTGCCACCTGCTGTATCAGCACAGGCCTCTTAACAGAATTCCCAGAAGATGCGTGGATACCTTCACAATAATGGTCCCAGAGATGAGAAATTCAGCCAGTTAGGACCACGGGGAAGTAGAGTCACACAGTGACTGCATTGGAACCGCGAAGTGCGCATTTCCCGGTTGCTCGCAGCCCTTTTGCAAGCCTGCATGAAAAGCAAGTCTCCACGGAGAAAAAGACCAACTAAACCCTCAGTTCCACCATCTAGCCTCTCGGTTCACCTGCGCCTCAGGTTGCATCGGTAATGAGACTGTTCAGATACCTGAGACACATACGTTCCCTTTTCTAAAGAAGGAAACACAAACGTGGCTTTCTTTTTCATTATTCTTTTTTTCTTTTTAGTGAAACTTGGCTTTCTGTTCCTTGCAACCAGAGGAATCCGAAATACTTGAGGGCCCAGCACCCAAAAGAAATTATGCCCTGCCTAATCACCAGGGCAGGCAGGTCTCAGCTAGTGGTTTTGAACCTGTTCTTTCGAAACATCTTCTAGGTTAGGCTTTTCAAATATGCACCAACTCAGTGGGGGGTAAAAATTCCCACAGGCCAAACGGTACCAAATTGCTTAAAGGTGTCCTCCCTGCGTTTAATATATTAGATGTGACCCTTGCTCCCCTTCCTTCTCTTAGAGATGAAAGACTTCTTGGAAATAAATGCCAGGCACGCAGCTATCATTTGGAAATGACAACCACCCTGGAGAAGGTTAATGCTCTCATCAAAAGTGCCCATCTTCCGAGATGGGTAAATGGATTTTTCTGGTTTGCCTGACTGCTTGCTCCTTTCTCAAATAGCCCAGCATCTCAGTGAAGTGGTGTTGCAATTTCGCTGCCTTTTCCCAAGTGCCATAAGCATCGGGCTTTCCTGTGGGGCCCACGTGTAACAAAAGCCAACCAAGGATCTGCCAAGCACAGGCCAAAGGAGGCAGGTCAGGGCAGTGGTCTGGGCAGGCTGTCTACTTCTACAGGAACAAAGAGAAAGGGACCCTAGAGTGGTTGTCATGGAGAATTTGCTCCAAATCATGAGGGTTTCCAACTGCTTCTCGCCACTCCATTGACTTTCCAATCTCAGGATTTCGCTAAAGTTGGAACTGATGTGCTTGCTAAAGGTCCCTTCTAACTCTGAAATTCAGTGACTCTGTCAGGCAAGAAGGATAACCCCATCTCTAAGAGGCAAGTGTTAAAGGACACGGTTAACATGCTGAGAAAGAAGTTAGTGGGGTGGGAAGAAGGCACAGTCATCTTGATTCAACGACATAAATAAGTCAATTCAATTATCTAATCACACTGGCCTCTGTCAATAAAACACAGAACCAAACAGTTTTATGAAAGGTTGGAGAGTGAATGTAGAACTGGAGAAGAAGCAAAAATGACTGCTCAAAGGAGAGAGAGGCACCACAGCAACAACTTTGGGCAGCTTCTTATCTCACCAAAGCTCAGACACTTGCAGAAAAATCTAAGTGTCTTCCCTCACTCTGACAAAAGCAGTATATTAGTATCCTATTACTGCTACAAGTGACCACATGCTTAAGGACTTAAAACAACAGAGATGTATACACATATAGTCTGTTGGCCAAAAGTCTGAAAGAAATCTCATGAAGCTAAAATCAAGACACCGTCAGGGCTAGATCCGCCTGGGGGTTCCAGGGGAGAATCTATTCCTTGCCTCCTCCAGCTTCCAGTAGTTGCCAGCATTTCTTGGCTTGTGGTCTCCTCACACCAATGGCTGACATCTCCTCTTCTGTAGTCAAATGCCTTCCTACTTCTCTCTTATCAAGACACTTATGATTACTTTTAGCCCCCGCCCCCCAACAATCTAGAATAATCTCCCCATATCAAAGTCTTTTATGCAATCCCATTTTCAAAATTTTGGCCAATTAAGACAATATTCACCAGTTCTGAAGTTTAGAATAGAAATATCTTTGAGGGGGCGGGGCAGAGGGGAATGTTATTCAGCCAACCACCCCCAGGTTTGAGATATGTTACCTCGAATGCATGGGAGCACCGGGACCAGGACAAATGCAGTGTCCACCATTTCTGGGAGGCAGCCATCAGCCCAAGAGCTTGTCTACCTGCTATCTAGATGAGCACACCCAGGCAGCTACCCTGGCTCCATCTCCTGTCACATACATGGAACCCCGATAACCCTCAGGGTCCCATGCATGAAGGTTACAATGGCTGCAGCCTAACTCCAAGAAGTGGAGTCAGGAAGGAATCCCATTCTCCAATTTCATCATTCACTCTTCTGGCCACTTTGCCCTTTCAGCTTGCTCTGCATGCACCTAACACAGGTGAAGGAGGAGAAGAGGTGACTCATCTACTTTATGCATCAGTAGAGAACATGCCCGAAGCAAAGAAGAGTTGCCTTGGAATTCTTCCCACTGCCGCTTGTCTTCTGAGATACAGGCTAGTTGGACAGCAATACCGAGAAGGGAGAAAATCTATTTCACACGTTTTTGATGGCTGCTGAGTGATGTGTTTTTCTATGTGCAGGAAAAAAATGGGTTAAGACAGTCTGGGGGAGCTGGGATGGCTCAGTGGGTTGAGCACTTATCTTGCAGCCCTGGGGTCCAAGGATCAAATCCCGGCCCCAGCCCATGTGGACCCATATGCTGAACTGGGGTCTGCCTCCAGTTCGGTTCTCACCAGAGCAGGCCTCCTATGTGGGAGGCCCCTGGCTGGTTCCTGCCCTACACAGCTCTGTGCCCCACTGTGGAATGAAACTATGTAGAAAACTAATGATGTGCAACTATGGAAACTACTCTGGGCCCTTCCCCTTCTCTCTGTCTCTCTCTGTCTCTCTCTCTCTCAAAAACAATAAAAATACATAGATCTTAAAAAAAAAAGACAGTCTGACTTTGTGGTCAGAGTGGCATTAATTTAATTGTAGGGTTTTTATGCCTTCTTACGTTTGGCTAGGAGAAGAATTCTTTGTAAGTCAATGACATCAGCCATATGAAAAAATGACTGATTCTTTGAACTGAATTCCCACAAAAGTGAAACACAGTCACGGCTAAACACATCTTCTGAAGTTCTGACATCACTGTATGAGTCCACACCATGTGGAAAACTTCAGCTGCCATTCAGATGGGCCAGTCCTTTGGCTTCACTGTCTGAAAACCACAGGTCAACATGTGAAATGAAACAATTTCAGTCTCCTAGGGTGCAGGTCTCTGAGTCCCAGCATTTTCCAGTTCAGACATCATGGTCCCCCCTCCCCCTGGCTCTGGAATGCACTGAAACGCTTTACCCCAGAAGATTCTTCACCAAATACTGTAGCTTGCCCTGAGCATTGACAGTCACTGTTACTCCTGCCTTTACTCCTCTGTCTAACCTCACAAGCACTATTTGATTCTCAACATGCTCCTTTTCTTCTCCTCTGTGTCCTAGAAAGCTAGACCTTGCCTCAACCTTTCTCTCCTCTATTCTAGATCCTTCTCCCTCAACAAAAACTTCTGGGCCTGGGATATTTATTTGTACAATCAATACTCTGTGGGACCTCAGAATTGAATTTCTTTTTCATCAGCCGCTTTTGAACACTCAAATATTTGGGCAAAGCTAGAACAGGAAAAGCCCAGAGGTAACATAATCCCTTGAAGGTACAGCAATTAAAAAATAGACGTCATTGGTTGAAAAGGAGGAATGGATTTAGCAAGATGAGCTTCAGCTACAGGCAGATAAACAATCCTGCAATGTCTACTGTATAGGACAACATGAGGAGAGGAAATTGGAGAAAGAAAATCCACCCCTCAAATCTCACACATGAAATCTCTTCAGAATGGCCCAAGCAGGCCAAAAGGCAAACAGCATGGTTTTTTTATTTAAGTCTATAAATATGCTTTATCTGCCAAGAGCTCTTAAAATTTAATAGGCTCATACTGACGCTCAAGGGTTTTGAGACACCTATTACAAGGAGTGTTTTCAAAACTGAATTTTCCCCCCACCAAAAGCCAGGGAAATCATCTATAAGAGAAACAGGAAATTAACTGCATGGATTTGAGTTCAGTGACATAGACTAGAAGGTTCTGAGTAGTTGCTGTCGTCACAGGTCTGCGGGCTCTGCACAAAGAAGAAGCTTGTCTGGTTCTTCACACGTCACCCTTAGGTGGGGACTTGGATTGTAAGGGACACTGGTGGAGCCCCATGACCCAGTCCCCCCATTTAGTCATATCTGGCATGGGCAGGCACTGGGTCCTAAACTTCACTCATAATCGTGGCCTTGAAGCCAATTGCTAATGTTTACAACAACCTGTGGGCCGGTACTATTATCATTAATCCTATTTATAGACAAGGAGGTTGAGGCTCAGAGATCTCCAATCACCTTCCCAATTAGCCCAGTGTTTAGAGAATGGACTAGAACAGAGATACCAATAACTTTGGCTCTGCTTCTCATCCAGTTTCTGAGCATCCAATATCTCTTTCAGCCTCCGCATAACCCCATGAGGTGGGACTCTCATCACCTCATTTTATAGATGGGGAAACTGAAGATCCAAAACATTAAGTCATTGCTCCAAGGTCAAGTGACGAATTCATGGCTGAGGCAGGATCTGAACCCTATTCAGTGTGGCTTCAGCTCTATGTTATTTCTCCTGTATGTTATTTCGCCAGCATGGCTTGTCCTTCCTGGCTCCTAGGGGAGGAGGACTGAGTGGCGCCTCCCTGACCCAGAGCCTGCACCTGACCCTGATATGTGCTTGTGTCTGGGCTCCTCCCAGCTGCTGGGTGTCTAGATGCGAGCTCACCTTGCAGCCTGTGTGTGGGGGTGGGGAGGTGGTATTCCAGAGAATGCTCTGCCCAGCAGCCTTGACAGTTCAGAAATACAGCCCTCCCCATCTGCAGAGACATAGCCCTCTAGTTAATTTTCTACAGACATCACAAGGCTTAGGCCGCACATACTGATCAGGGAGCCAGGGTATTCATCTGTTACACGCCTACCTGACAGGCCCGGCCACATGTGCTGGTCACATCCATAGCTCAGCCATCCCAGGACTGAGGAAGGACTCCCTTACCCCATCAATGAATGAGCTTCATGAGGGGGGACCCCCCCCCAAATAGAATTCTCCTCAGAAGGATGGGCCCCCTGGTAACACAGCTTGCACTGCTGGGTGAGCATTTTAGGAGCCCATCTGCATCCGTGGACCAGCTGGCGTCATTGTGAGAGGCTGCGTTCGGCTTCAGGGAATTCCTTTTGGAGGCTCTTTCAATGCGTTTGCTCATTTCGTGATGGGTGATTGACATGAAGAACGTGCGACCTAACCACGTACCTGCTCACACCGCGCTGAGTGCTCAGCCGTGTTTGACCAAAAACGACATGACTCTCATGCCCCACCCTCCCTATTCACCCCAACTCACCAAGTGACTGTTTGTTTGTTTGTTTGTTTGTTTGTTTGTTTCCCTGGATGAAAAAAGTCCTCACAGGGAAACCTTTTGCAGGAGTGGAAGAGATGAAACACAACACGGCAGAAGCACGAAAAGGCATCAAAATCGATGTGTTCAAAAATTGTTGTGAGCAGTGGAAAACGCAGCTAGATAGGCATATTGTATCCAACAGAGATACTTTGAAGGTGACTGAACTTCAAACATGTAAGACATTTTGCAGGGGTGGGGGTTCCCCCTTGTATAACACATGGCTGGCAAGCTGAGATGCCAAACCCTCGCCCAGAAGGTACCTGAGAGGCAGACCCTACAGCCTTTCCTCTCCAGTTCAGCCGACACCCAGAGCCCGTTACCCTGGACCAGGGTTCCACAGGCAGAAGGGCCCAGTCTCGGGGTCCCTGAACCTCCACAGTTCATGCTGACCTTACAGCCAAGTGCACATAATGAGATCAGCTGACAGAATTGGAAAAAATTCAATTTGAGTAGCAGTCAACTTGGAGTTTACATCTCGTTACAAGGCTACGCTACTTTTTGTATACAATCAATAAAGATTGTTACTGGATTTTATGATCATCTTGTGGATAACGCCATCCTACATCACATTGCCTTTTGGTGATGAGAGCATTCCTTGGTTCTCAGAGGTCAGCAAACATTTTCTGTCAGGGCAAGTTTGTAAACATTTTTGGCTTTGTGGGCACCTGCCATCTGGGTCGCATGTTCTTCTTTGTTTTTTGGTTTGCGTTTTTATGACCCCTCTAAAATGTAAAAACCATTCTTAGCTCACAGGCTGTTGAAAAACAGGCCGCAAGCCAGATTTTGTCGACAGGCCCTGGTTTGCCATCCCCTAAATTCAAACGTATAAAACTTATTACAACCATTTTATTACAGCTTCTATTTTTATTTCAGTTGCCTCAAAAAAAATCACATAAGTGGCTGGGAGTGAGATTCCCCCAGACCCTGGCCAGACTTCATGGGAAAAAGCCTAAGGTCTATTCTTGATGTCCTTGTCACACTCCAGGGAAACAGGAAACAATCAGGAGGGAGACTTGGGAATCAGTGGAACAAACATGAAACTACGTGGGGTTTTTTGGTTTTTGGTTTTTTTATTGCCTTTGGATGAATCTTTGGAAAACATGCATCTTTCTACTCAGGTCTCCCCCATCTGTACAATGGGTTAAACACCACTGGCCTAGATCCGGGGCAGTAACCAATAGGTCGCTTGTGTTCCTGTGGTTTGGCACACACTACTCAGAAACTGTAAGATTTTAGGTCAGTTCCTACTCTGTGGTTTTTCAGCGCAAGCTTTTACTGTTTCCTTTGGCATCCGTAGGAACTTGTTGATGGGAAGGTGAGTGATCCTGAGTCAGCAAAATACTTCGGCGGCTAAGGAACCGCATGGGCTCTGCCACTCTTGTTGCTGGAAGGCCCTGATCCTTGTGCAGTGATCTGGGGTGACCCTGGATGACCCTTGACCTCACCAGGCCCCCTTCTGCACTGATATTCCTCCTCTAAAAGGCATGGGAACCAACCTTATCACCCAGCTGGTCGACACCCGCCCAGAGCCAAGCCCAGGCAGCCAAAGCAACCCACCCTCCCAGACGGATGCAGAACAGGGATGTGCCCTCAGGATGCACCAAGCATCCAGCAGAGCAGTGGGCCCTGACCTGGGAGCCAGCAGACCTGGGTTCGAGTCCCTGCTCCATCACTCATCAACATATTACCTTGGAAAGGTTCTCAATGCCTCTAAACTTCATTGGATAAAATGAGGGAAGCGAAGTAAACGATCTCTAAGGAACTTCTGCCTCTAACTTTCTAAGTCCCATTAAGATAAGGTGACCAGACATCCCGCTTTTGGCGGGACAGTCCCGATTTTTAACAATGTGTCCCGCGTCCCGCGGCGTTTTAAGAAAGTCCCGATTTTTGGAAAGAATGCACAAGCTAGGGAACGGCAGGAGATAGACCCAATTTTTAATCAAGA
>PVKE010021305.1:0-26657 GCA_004027555.1 Craseonycteris thonglongyai | reverse complement strand
AGTGCATAGTTATTTCTATTTTACTTTTTGACAGATAGAGAGAGAGACAGAGACAGAGACAGTTAGAGAACCAAACTGTGGGAACTCCCCAGTTCAGCATGTGGGTCCTGCCTGGGCCGGAGCCGGGATTCGATCCTCGGTCCTCATGGCCTCAAAGCGAGCGCTCAACCCGCTGAGCCGTCCCGGCTTTCCCAAAAAATAAATCTTAAAAAGAAAAAGAACATCTTTAAATATTGAAAAGGCATCAAGAATATAAATGCAGGGGAAGTGGGTTAAGCACTTAAGTGCTTAACTGGCTTAAGGTTCATCAGGTTAAGTGCTAGCTTTGCATCCCTGGGGACCAAGGATCGGATCACAACCCTGGCCAGTGTGGACCCTTATGCTGAACTGGGGTGTGCTTCTCAGGCCCCCAGTTTGGTTCTTGCCCCCCCCCCCAGTTAGGCCCCTCATCCACCTTTGTGGAATAAAACCTTGTCTCAACTAATGATGTGAAGTTGTGGAAACTGGTTTGGGCCTTCCTCACTTCTTGCACGCTCTCTCACTCTCAACTCTCCTCTCAAAACAGTAAAATAAAATAAAAATTTGAAAACAAATAATACTTAAGAATATTTTCTGAATATTTTTAAACTTACAGACAAAGAAATCTATAATAAGTTCTAGTTAAGTACTGAAAAACTGATTTAATATATTTATTACACATTTCAACGCTTTCCCAAGAAGTAGAGTCTGAAGAGGAAAGCAGGGATTAATGTATTAATAAGTAAAACTTGATTATATTAGTGAGATAATTTAAAAAATGATAGAGATAAATTACCTGTTAATAGCTAAAACTAAAGCAACTCATTACCAGTTGTATTTTTTTGCTTTGTTTCATATCTTGTAATTTTTTTTATCAGATGCCAAATAAAGAAGTTGTGGTACATTTATACAATGAAATACTACTCTGCAATAAGAAAAGATGAAATATAGCAATTTGTGACAACATGGACGGACCTTGAAAACATCTCATTAAGCGAAATAAGCAGAATGAAAGAATCAAGAAACATATGATCTCGCTTATAGGTGAAATATAAAACTGAAAGGAACAAAGTAACAAAAACTCATAGACACAGTCAAAAGTTTAGTGGTTACCTGAGGGTAAGGGGGCAAGTGTGTAGGAGAGATGGTTGGGGGGGAGTAGTGAGGGGGAATCAAACATACGGTGATAGAAAGTGAGCTGATTCTGGGTGGTGAGCACATAATGCAAAGTATAGACAATGTAATGTAGAATTGTATATCTGGAAACAATGTAATTGGTATCAATTAATGTCCCCCCCAATAAATTTAACAACAACAACAAAAAGTTATCCTTGATGTTAGAACTGGTAGGCTTGAGATGACCTTTTATGAACAACAACAACAAAAATATTGAAGATAAGTTTTTTTTTCTGAAGTTCAAAGAGAACTGAAAATGAGAGCCATCCTCATATTTATCAGGTTACTGAGAAAAATAAATGAGTCATATGGTGCAGTTATAGACTGTGTTCATAATATGGTGTTAGAAAAAAAAATCAGGTAGAGCTCAATCAGCAACAACCTTGTGGAGGTAATCATATTTGCCAAAACAGTAAAATACTGCATGTTTGAATTATTTTGCCTTTTAAAGATTGATTACACAGAGCCTAATTTACAGATTTACTTAACTTACAAGGTTTTAATATTTATTGTTATATAGTCAAAGCACTAATATTTCTAGACAGAATATGCCTTTTCTAAGAGAAATTACTTTGTAGTTACAATTAATTATAAACCTGCCTTAACTGACTCCACCATTAGGGAACCATGTTTTATTCTTCTGATCGTTTCCAGAAAAAGGAGTAATTTCAAATTATTTAGAAATTTTTTTTCCAAATTATACTTTCTTAAGAGAGAAGTGGGAGGTCCCAGAGCAGTCTCCATAGTTGTATGTCATTAGTTTTTCAATATAGTTTTATTCCATACAGGTGGGCGCAGGGCCATACAGGGTAGGAACCAAGTCAGGGCCCTCACGCATGGAAAGCATGCCCCTGTAAGCTGGGGGTTTCCCACATGGGAAGCATGCCATGGGTTGGAGTTGAACCAGGAGCTCCCATATAAGAAGCTCACCCCAGTTCAGCATATGGTTCTGCACAGGCTGGAAATCAATCCTCAGACCCTGGGGCTGCAAGGTGAGACCTCAACACATGGAGCCATCCCAGCATACCCTACTCTGTCTGGTTTTGAATTACTTCATTCATTGCATTAAATAATAGTTATGCTAAAACATTATGGCAGCTTGTAACATTTTTTTGGTTTTTTTTTAGATTTATTTTCTTGTTCGAGAGAAGATAAGAAAGAGAGAGAGAGAGAGAGAGAGAGAGAGAGAGCAAGTGAGAAAGAGAGAAAGAGAGAGAAAGACCAGGGAGGGCCCAGAGCAGTCTCCATAGGTATACACCATTAGTTGTGACATGGTTTCATTCTGCACAGATGGGTGTGGGGATACGTGGGGCAGGAACTGAACCAAGGGCCTCCTGCATGAGAGGGGAGAACCATTGCTGCCAATGCCAAACCATCCTGGTTGTCACCAGTCTTGCTGCAGTTCAGCATATGGGTTTGCATGTGTCCAGGGCTGGAATCAAACCCTGGACCTCACTCAACTGCTGAGCTATCCTGGCATCTCCAGCAAGTAACACATTTTGATGTTATATTTAACCAGCCTCTACTTTAAAGCACTTTGTATTAATTATTTCAATTTATTTCCACAAAAATCTATGGTGCAGAAAGAATGTAAAGGAGCAATTTTAATTAACTGTTAGATGAAACAAAATTTGTTTAATGTTAATGAAGAGTCAGCAATAAGGAGAAAGGCAGGTCATCAGCATTATTTTAAACTTGGGTTACCAGGTTGAAGTTTCCTGATATAGAAGACAGAAAAGGATGGGTTTTAAGGACAACTATAATGAGCTTATTTTTTTATTGTTTTTGACAGAGAGAGAGAGAGAGAGAGAGAGAGAGAGAGAGAGAAGTGGCAGGGTCCAGAGTAGTCTTTATATAGTTTTATGTCATCATTTTTTTACATAGTTTCACTCCACAGGTGAGTGCAGGTCTGGGCAGGGCAGGAACCAGGCCAAGGGCCTCCTATATGAAAGACAAGCCCCCGTGACCTGGGGGCCTCCCACAGGGAAGCATGCTCAGTATAGGAGCCAAACTGGGGCCTCTCACATGGGAAGTTTACCCCAATGAGAACCAAACTGGGGGCATACCACAGTTTAGCATATGGGTTCACATGGACCAGGGCTGGATACTATCCTTGGACCCTGAGGCTGAGCCACCCTGGCATCCTGAGTTTATTTTTAAACATGCTGAATTTGTGAAACTCTTAACTGAAAAAAATCAGCAAACAATTGGATATATAAAATTACAAGTTATGAGAGAGGTCAGTCTTGAAGATTCACATTTGAGATTATAAATATGTAGGTAGTATTTTAAATTTAAGAGTGAGTAAGCTTGACAAAATAACCAGTACAACGCATCAGAAGTCTGATGATGGAAATTTTAAGGTGCTCCAAACTCTAGGAAAAGCAGTTTGGAGAGAGAAAGAGATCAGAGAGAGCATGTTATGTGTGAGAAATATACATAATCTCAATTAGCATTAGAGTTTGAAGGTGTAAACTCAACAGTATCTCTCTTATATACTGGACAGGAAAAGGAAATGATAAACACAGAAGTGAAAAGGCTAACAGGGAGAGAAGAAAGTTCCATAGAGTAGAGAGAAAGAAGTTGGGTGGAAGACCAAAAGTAAAATAAAGTAGTAAAAATTCACAAACGTAACCTAGAGAAAAATGGTAAAGACAGTTGAAAAAGGGTCAGAGTATTGTATGTGGTTCATCTGAAGTGATTGCTCATAATTCTATAGTGCAACTAAACCGTACAGTTATATTAGTATGCCAGCATTCAGAGCTCTGAAGACAGCAAAGAACAGATTGCAGTGCTGATTTCAACATCAAAGTGTGTTCATTTCTCCAAATATTTTTTCTGTTTCGTATTACACTGCAATACACCATTAAAAGGAGACATGCATGTAATAATCAAAGTGACTTAGTACAGAAACATCTCTTAAAGCATCGCATGTTTACCTTAAGCTATTTATTATAGAAGACAAATCAAATATAATTAGAAAGATGTATTTTAAAATTATCATCCTTTTTCGTATAACCTGAATTAAAATTTTTAATGAAGCATAAAATATGTCTATATAATATTTTAACATGCATAAAAATCAGGACAGTCTCACATTTTCTTTCAGTCTCTAAATTAAATAGAAAGTATTAAGGAAATTTTGAATTTCTATTATCAGTCACCGAGCCAACATAAAATTATAAAATAACAATAATATTTTTCTTTATTATATTTTATTTTCTATTAAGATACTTTTACAATTTTTTTTTTATATTTTTATTTATTTATTTATTTATTTATTTATTGACAGAGACAGAGAGAGATACAGAGACAGAGACAGAGAGAACTGAACTGGGGGAGCTCCCAGTTCAGCATATGGTTCCGCACGGGCCGGGCCCAGGATTCGATCCCTGGTCCCCGGCGCTGCAAAGTGAGTGCTTAACCCACTGAGCCATCCCGGCTTCCCCGGCTTTTACAATTTTTATCTAGAATTTTATTTACTTAATAAATACATTTATATCAAGGTACATATGCATAGAATTCTAAGAATTCAATAAAATAATATTCTCACAATCTTATTTTTGATGGAAATCATCAATATTATGATAATCTGAATCTTGAAGATGGAGTAAAAAAGTACTAGTTATTCCTAGTGTAGATTGATAGCTAAATTTTTACAGATATTAACATTCTGTTTATGTATTGAATATTAACTTAATTATCTTGCCAATACACATATTAGACAGCAGAATGGGTTCATAATGTTTCACAATATTTGTTAATATTGTTATTTCTTAATGCTGTGAATTTCACACAGCCATATTAAAGCTTGCATGTACATGTATAAATAGCTTTTTAAACATTGAATTTAACTTTACTTTTTAAATTAAATTTATTGGGGTGACACTTGTTATATTGGTTTCAAGTGTACAACTCTATAACACAACATTTATATATTGCATTGTGTATTTATCACCCATAGTCAGTTCTCCTTTTATCACTATATACCTGACTCACTTGGTCCCTTTTTACCCTTTTCTATTCTCACTCACCCTTACTGCTGTTAACCACTAAACTGTTGTTTGTGTCCATGAGTTTCTGTTTCTTTGTTTGTCTTATTTGTTTGTTGCTTTCAGATTTATATCTCATACATGTGTCAAATCGCATGGTTCTTGACTTCTTCTGACTGACTTATTTCACTTAGCATAATAGTTTCAAGATCCATTTATATGCTCACAAATGGAAGTATTTCATCTTTTCTTATGGCTGAGTAATATTTCATTGTATATATGTACCACATCTTCTTTATCCAGTCATCTGTTAAAGAACACTTTGATTATTTCTAGGTCTTGGCACCATTAATAATGCTTCAATGAACATAGGAATACATATATCTTTATGCATAAATGTTTTCACTATTGGGATAAATACTCAAAAGAGGAATTGCTGGGTCATATGGTAATACTATTTTTAATTTTTGAAGAATTTTTATATGGCCTTTTGTAGTGTCTATACCAATTTACATTTACACCAGAAGCGTATAAAGGGTTCTTTTTCTTCACAACTTCCCCAACAATTGTTATTATACTTGTCTTGTTGATAATAGCCATTCTAACAGGGTTGAGGTGGTATCTCATTGTGTTTCTTTTAAAGATTTATTTTTATTGTTTTTGATAGAGAGAGAGACAGAAAGAGAGAGAGAGAGAAAGAAGGGAAGGGCCAAGAATAGTCTCCATAGTTGCACATTATTAGTTTTCTACACAATTTAATTCCACTGGTGATTGTGGGGCTGTGCAGGGCAGGAACTGGGCCAGTGGCCTCCCACATAGGAAGCTCACCCTGGTAAGAAAACTGGGGGCACACCCCAGCTCAGCACATGGGTTTGCACAGGCTGGAGCTGGGATTCAGTCCTCAGAACCCGGGGCTGTGTTGGGAGCGATATCACCCTGTGTGATATTGTGACAGTTAATGGCAAAACTACTTGTCTTGAGAGACTCTCGATGTAGCCCCAGAGGATGGCTGGTTAGTCAATGATGGGTAAGATTCCTCAAGGAGAAACAACCTAAGACAGGCACAGTCGCATAGGGGACATCGGAATAATATTGGGAAAATAAGAAATGAGACTTTGTCTCTCCTTCCCAGGAGTTTCTCTTCTCTTGCCCCTACCCCCTTAAGGGCATGACGAAGTGTTGCTGAAATGTTTCTGCCTGGCTTGAACATGACCAGACTCCCAACCTTGGGAGATAAACAACTCCCATGCTTTCAGATGCAGGTGCAGAGCAGTCTGCTCCTTGTTGATCCTTTACTGTACCAGCAAATTCTTTTCCCAGCAATGCTCTGATCATTTAGTCACCCAATTATTGCTGTTTTGCAGTGAAATAAACAATTGCTCTGTAGACATGATATCTCTGCTTAGTCCTGAGAAAAATAGTCTCTGTTCTGTGTCAAGTTAATTTTTACTTAGTAGCCATGTAGCTGTCCACGTAAGCATTTACTATATAAGAAGCTGTAAAAATAAACTTGGGGCTGCAGATGGCGACAGCTTCTGACAGTCCTCCCAACCCATCTTTGGTGTCTTTGTCTTTCTTATTATTTTTGGTTTGTTTGTTTATTGTTTTTGACACAGAGAGAGAGAGAGATACAGAGACAGAGAGAGAACTGAATTGGAGAAATTCCCTAGCTCAGCACATGGGTCCGCACGGGCCAGGGCTGGGATTCGATCCTGGGTCCCCGGCGCTGCAAAGTGAGCGCTGAACCCACTGAGCCATCCCGGCTTCCCCATCTTTCTTATTCTTAATCCTCACACTCTACTACGGTTACCATTCGACTTTGACTGCAGGCTCCATCAAAAGTGGCGCCCGAATGGGGACCGAAGACTGTGGTACTACATGAAGGACTCCTACGAAACAGGCCCCGCTGAGAGTGTTAAGTGTAGGCAACTTTTAAACTTATAATAATTGGGAGTAAAATTATGGGACAATCACTTAGTCATAGAAATCTGTATATTCAATTAGTAAAAGGTATGTTAAAAAAATAGAGGAACAAAAGTGTGTAAAAAGCAGAGAGAAAAATTTTTGAAATTTGTAGAGGAGGTCTGTCCTTGGTTTCTAGAGGATGGATGAGTAAATTTACAGACTTGGGAAAAAGTAGGCGAACAACTTAGAAATTATTATATCACCAAAGGGGCAGAAAATGTCTCTGTAGAAACCTGTTCTGTATGGAATTTATTTCGGAATACTTTAGATCCATTCCATGAGCTTAAGAGGCTCGCTCGGCATTTGCCTTCAAAGGATATACAAAACAGTCCTTCAGCACCTCCATTAAAAGAAAATAAAGAGATTTGGGCCCCTGTACCAAATTTAGCAGAAAATATACTTTTACAAGAAGAGGTCCAGGATTTAGAGGAGGAAGCAGCTCAATATCATAATGACAGGGATGATTTTGTTTTTCTTTCGCAAGAAAAAGAACCAAAACAAAAGCCAAAGATAACTTTAGAAGATGTTGCTGAATCATTCAACGGATTAGCAATTTTATGTAAAAAAATCCCCCCCTCCAACAAAAATGTCAAAAATGACCTTAGAGGATGTCGCAGTAGCTTATGTGCAAAGATCTAAAAGAAAAACAGGGGGGTCACCGGTAAACCTATCACCAAATTGTTATGTCAAAATTAAATACTGTTGTCTTAATGGCCTGGGACAAACTTATAATTATCTGCCTCTATTAAAAACAGATTAATTCCCAAATACAGCCTGAAAAAAAAAAAAAAGGAGGACTTTTACTCTGAAGAATAGTCTCCTCTCTACCCTCTTTCCCCGCTTTTGTTTTGAGCTCTCTGAAACTGCAGGGAGTTCTCATCTTTGTAATTGTTGACTCTTCTGTTTATGTATATTATCTAATATCTATATACACTTATGTATGAAATGGTATCTTTGCCCCTGGAGAATGTTGTCAGATATAATGTTTAATTGGCTTTAAAAAATCAATGGCTTAAATAAATATTTAAGCTCTTTTCAGAATCATATGGTCTATAAAAATGTTTACAAAGACGAGTTTGAACTTTTTTTTAAGTTTTATTTATTTATTTTATTAATTTTTGACAAAGAGAGAGAGAGATACAGAGACAGAGACAGAGAGAGAACTGAACTGGGGAAACTCCCCAGACCAGCATATGGTTCCGCACGGGCCCGGGCCGGGATTTGATCCTCGGTCCCCAGCTTTGCAGTGAGCGCTCAACCCACTGAGCCATCCCGGCTTCCCCTAGTTTGAATTTTTAAAGTCCTTTCTGTTTTCACCAATGTTTAAAAGATAAAAAATGTTATAAACATCTTTCAAAATGTTATATATGAGAAATTAGCTACAAAACTTATGCTTCTAAAAGTTACAAAATGTGTTTGTAAATTTACCAATAGAAATGGTAACTTTTGCTGTTTGGTTGTCAGTAAAAACTAAGATTCATAGAGTTATAGATACTGATAAAAAGATTTTGCATGTAATTAAATATGTATGTTTTGAGAAAGAATAAGGCATGGAAATGCATTTTGAAGAAACTGAAAAAAGTTTGTCAGGATGGTTATTTCTGAATGGGTAAAAGGAGACAAGCTCAGAAAGAAACTAAAAAGTTGTGGAAGGTTTGTGAAGGAAATTTTTATGTATGATTAGGATGGACAAGATTGAAATGCTAAATAGGCAAATGTTTTTGGACTGTTGGTCTGCTGCTAGAATGAAAAGGTTTTATGCCTGAGGAAATTATCTAAATAATATTCTAGGTTTTGTATTAGGCAACAACAAGATTGGCTTTTTCAACATTCAGATAATTGGGCTATTGCTTTCGCAAATTTTCCCAGCCAGACAGACAAACATTACCCTCAGCATAAATTGTTACAGTTTGCTTCTGAACATGCTTTCATCTTTCCTAAAATAGTTCAGAAACAACCTTTAAAAGATGCTGATTTAATATTTACAGATGGATCTTCCAATGGCAGAGCTACATACATTATTAATGGAAAATCTCATTCTTTTCAAACTCAATTTACTTCTGCTCAGCAAGTGGAATTAGCAGCTGTCTTGGCGGTTTTTGATGTCACGCCTACACGTCCTTTTAACTTTTATTCTGATAGTCACTATGTGGTGCATGCTTTGTCATGTTTGGAAACTGCTACTTTTAGTGAAAGTTCATCTTCCATAGTGTTACAACTATTTTTATAGATTCAACAAAAAATTCAATGTCATAAACATCCTTGCTTTATAGGACATTTAAGGGCACATTCTCAACTTCCAGGGGGACTTGCCAAAGGCAATGCTAAAGCTGATGAGTTAACTCGATCTCCCCTTGTATGTTTGTCATCATTAGCTATGGCTCAGGCTTCTCATGCTTTGCATCATCAAAATGCCACAGGGTTAAGAAAACAGTTCTCCATTACTCGAGAAGTCGCTAGACAAATTGTTAAAAACTGTCAAACTCAGTTTTAATCTGTGTCACATTATGACATCAATCCTCGAGGACTTTTACCAGGTGCTCTGTGGCAAATGGATGTCACTCACATTCAGAGCTTTGGTAAGCTTAAATATGTACATGTGTGCATAGACACCTATTCTGGCTTTTTGGTGGCTACAGCCCATACTGGAGAGGCCACTAAGGGCTGTATTGCTCATTGTTTAACTTGTTTTAGTATTATGGCCTGCCCAAAGCTTCTCAAAACTGACAACGGCAGTGCTATACTAGCCGCTTGTTTCAGCAATTTTGCTGTACTTTTAATATTACTCATAAAACTGGCATCCCCTATAACCCTCAAGGACAAGGAATTGTTGAACATGCTCACGGCTTATTAAAAAACTCAAATTTATAAAATTCAAAAGGGGGAACAGTATCCCCCGAGTCCAAATA
Organism: Craseonycteris thonglongyai; assembly: GCA_004027555.1. Classification (NCBI taxonomy): domain Eukaryota; kingdom Metazoa; phylum Chordata; class Mammalia; order Chiroptera; family Craseonycteridae; genus Craseonycteris; species Craseonycteris thonglongyai. The sequence continues at coordinate 16,597 of PVKE010021305.1, read as the reverse complement.
ATGTTTTACATCATGATTTATTTATCTTAAATTTTTTAAATTTGGATGTGCATGGCCGTTCTGCAGCAGATCGCTTATGGGGAGCGAAAACAAAACAAGGCTTTGGGGAAGTCAAATGGAAAGATCCCCTCACTGGTCAATGGTCTGGACCAGATCCGGTGCTAATTTGGGGACGAGGGCATGTTTGTGTTTTTCCTAGACACGAGGATGGTCCACGCTGGCTGCCAGAGCGACTCATAAGAACTGTCCGAGGAGCAGAGCATGGAACAACAGTCAATTCCTCCCTACAAGAGGATGGAAATGCAGTGAATGGTGTGAGCCAAGACGACGGAGCAGACTGAAGGATGTGAGCTGTCCTGGAGGAGCCCTACTCCAACTTGGGGACGACTGAGGCGGCTTTTCCCTAGAAGTGGTAGATATGTTGGGGTGACAGCAAGCACCTCTTACATTGGACTTTATGTTTCTAGTCATGTTAGCTATTCTCTCTTGTCAGATTTAATGTGCTAATAGTGCCATTTACTGGGCATATGTACCTGATCCTACTGTATTAAGACCAGTTTTGTGGGATGATCTGGAAGTGCCTGTATTTGTTAATAACATTAAAGTTTTAGGGTTTTCCTCTTCTGATCATATTTCTTACCAAGAAGCATTAGGAACTCAAGAAAATATTGATAGAAAAATTAGAAGCTAAACTAAATGCTTTAGAAGAAACTGTTTTATTAATTGGAGATCAGTTGCAGAGTCTTAAACTTAGATCACAATTGAGATGTCATGCTCAGTTTTCTTGGATTTGTGTTACTGCTAAACAATATAATGAGTCAGTGCATTCCTGGGATAAAGTCAGAGGTCATTTGATGGGTATATGGAATTATCAAAATTTATCTTTGGATTTGATTGCATTACATGAAGAGATTCAGTCCCTTCAGGATGCTGGGGAGCTACAGATAGATGCCGCGCAGACTGCTTCAGATATCATTATAAATTTCTTTCAATGATGCCTCATTTGCCAAATGTACATCATTTTTTGTACTCTGTCATTGTTATAGGAGCCTTGGTCATGATTTTGCTTTGTTGTTTTCCAGTCTGTGTTCGAATCGGACTGAGGAGCATCAGTCAAGTCCAGGTGGGGTTACATGAACTCCATCTCAGAGGCAAACCAGAACCCAGCTCTTCTTTAATAAATAAAATGGGGGAACTGTCAGGAGTGATGTCACCCTGTGCGATATTGTGACAGTTAATGGCAAAACTACTTGTCCTGAAATATTCACAATATAGCCCCGGAAGATGGCTGGTTAGTCAATGATGGGTAAGATTCCTCAAAGGGGAACAACCTAAGACAGGCACAGTCACATAGTGGACATCGGAATAATATTGGAAGAATAAGAAACGAGACTTTGTCTCTTGTTCCCAGTAGTTTCTCTTCTCTTGCCCCTACCCCCTTAAGGGCATGATGAAGGGTTGCTGAAATGTTTCTTCCTGGCTTGAACATGACCAGACTCCCAGCCTTGGGAGATAAGCAACTCCCATGCTTTCAGATGCAGGTGCAGAGCAGTCTGCTCCTTGTTGATCTTTTACTGTACCAGCAAATTCTTTTCCCAGCAATGCTCTGACCATTTAGTCACCCAATTGTTGCTGTTTTGCAGTAGGATAAACAATTGCTCTGTAGACATGATATCTCTGCTTAGTCCTGAGAAAAATAGTCTCTGTTCTGTGTCAAGTTAATTTTTACTTAGTAGCCATGTAGCTGTCCACGTAAGCATTTACTATATAAGAAGCTGTAAAAATAAACTTGGGGCTGCAGATGGCGACAGCTTCTGACAGTCCTCCCAACCCATCTTTGGTGTCTTTGTCTTTCTTATTCTTAATCCTCATGCCCAACTTCAGTTACCTTTCGACTTTGACGGCAGGCTTCGTCAGGGCTGCAAGTTGAGTGCTCAACCTGCTGAGCCACCACAGCATCCCTCATTGTGGTTTTGATTTGCATTTTCCTATTATCTAGTGAAGTTAAGCACTTTTTCATATATGTGTTGGCCATTTGTATGTCTTGCATGAAGTGTCTGTTCAAGTCCTCTCACTATTTTTTAATGGAATTACTCATCTATGTTATTGTTGATTGATTTAATCATATTTTAACAAACTGCAGTAGCCTATTTTTGAGAAATAAAAATTATATTAATAATTATGATTCAATTTAAAATACTAAATCTCTTTGGTAAAGTTTAAGTAACTAATATTTTGATTCAAGGCTATGTACATAAGTATTTTTTAAATTATTATAAAACAAACCCAGATATGTTAAAATAATGTGGATACAAAGGGGGTTATATAATAAATCTAACCAAAAGTAACTTCACAGGATGTTCTGATTATAAATTCCTAACTTGGCAGGCCATGGTGGATAGTGACACTTTAGGCATATAACTTCTTTAATAAAAGGTTGATCTTTTTCTTAAGCAAGCCCTATCCATTGCTTTTGTGCATCTAGGTTACCATGCATTAGAAATGTCTATTTTCTCAGACCCCTCAGAAGCTTAGCCACCCTTAATATAGCACATAAGCTCATGAGCTATCCTGTAATTCAATCCCTGCTTCATTTTCTCCCACATTTATACAATCTTTCTTATGTTCTCCCCTTAATTCCAAATGTATAAAAAACTGCAAAACTGTCATTCTTTAGAAAATTTTATATCTCGCTTCCTGGCAATGCTTGTCACTTTGGCTAAAATAAACTCTTAAAAAGTCTCCACAGGTTTAGATGTTTCTAACATGAACAATATATATCAAATATTTCTGAGAGAAAATATGTTTATATTCTAGAATTGCTGTGACAAATTAAAACTACCTTGGTGTCTTAAACAAAAAAAACTATTATTTTCACATAGTTTTGGAATCAATGTATTGGTGAGGCGAAACTTCCTCTGGGGGCTCTAAGAAAAAAATTTTCCCACTTTTGCCTAATTTGGGGAACTATTGGCATTTCTTCTCCTTTGTGGGCATATTAGCTCAATCTATGCCTCTGTCTTCATGTTGCCTTCTCTATGTCTTATTCTCTCTTGTCTCTTACAAGGACAATTATAAGTTTAAAGTTACTGGGTTTAAAACTTACCTGGGTAATCTCTTCTCAAGATCCTTAATCACATTTAGCTATTTCAGGTCATAATTACTCTTTTTCCATAGAACACAATATGCTCTTATTCCAGGAATTAGATAATTAATATACTTTATGGGAGGTATTTATTCATCCTATCACAGGAAAACATACAAAATTCCTATTTGGCTCATTTTTCTTGTTTTGTTCAATTAAACTATCATCTGTTGACATACCAAATGTTAGCACAGATCATAACAGCTGTATTTATATTCCACTTATTGAATCATTTTATTAATTGAATAATTAAAAAATACAGATCACTAATTTCCATCACTAAATTGCTTAAAGCTAAGTATCAATTGCTGTCGTGTTTAGCCTCCTATTTTTAACTATTCCAGGAGAGTTCATTTGAATTTACCCTTGATTCAACTCATTCTTCATTCAGATTATTTATGTAGCTTGCTGAGAAATAAAAAAAAACAATAGGTAACTGAATGAAAGTGTATTGTGTGTGTATGTTTTCAAATCCTCAAAATAAATCATATAGTAATATTTAATGTCTAAATGTATCAAAATTAAAACTTAAAAATGATAAATTTAGCAAAAGAACTATACAACTTATAGTCTGAAAACTACAACATATTTATGCCTTGTTTTTTCTATAGGGGATGTGAGCATCTGCAGATTTTGCTATGGAGGCCAGGGGGTGTCCTAGAATAAATCCCCTGTAGATAGTGAAACACAATTGTAGTTATTTATTTATTTATTTATTTATTTATTTATTTTTACATTTAATGCCCTCCCCCCTCACTTCCCCAACCCACTTCCAGGCAACCACCAAACCTCTGACTGTGTTCATGAATTTTTGTTTTTTTGTTACTTTTAGTTTTATATTCCACCTACGAGTGAGGTCATATGTTTCTTGATTCTTTCAGTCTGACTTATTTCACTTAATCAGATGTTTTCAAGGTTTGTCCATATTGTCACAAATTGCTGTATTTCATCTTTTCTTATTGCTGAGGAATATTCCATTGTGTAAATGTACCACAACTTCTTTATCCAGTCATCTATCAAAGGCCACTTTGGTTGTTTCCATGATTTGGCCACTGTAAACAGTGCTGCAATGAACATTGGGGTACATATATTTTTGTGAGTTAAGGTTTTCAGTTTTTTCATGTAGACACCCAGAAAAGGGGTTGCTGGGTCATATGGAAATTTATGATTTAAAATCAAAATAAATTCTTATTCATGAATCAGAAGACTTAATATTATTAAATGAAAATACTTCCAAATTAATCTATAGATTCAAAACAATCTGTGTTTAACATCCAGCTTTCTTTTTTGCAGCAATTGAATAATTGGTTTTAACACTTATAGGAAATTGCAAGGGACACATAATAGCCAAAATAATCATGAAAGAAAAGGAGAAAGTTGGAGGATTCACACTTTTTGACTTCAAAATTTAGTGCAAACCTGTAATACTCATGTGAGTATGGTAATACCATTTAGCTAGATATATCGATCAATGATATAAAACTGAGAGTCCAAAACAAAACTTTGTGGTTATTATCAATCAGTTTTTTAAGGAATGTCAACATAATTTAGTGGGGCAAGTTTCTTCACCAAAAGATGAAGGGACAACTAGAAATCTATACACAAAAGAATGAATTTGACCATATCTAACAACAATGGCAAATGGAACATTGACCTAAATATAAGAGCTATAACTATAATAATCTTAGGGAAAAATAAGAAGCAAATCTTTGTGACCATTTGCTAATCATTGGTTTCTAAAATATAACACTAAAAGCACAAGTGACAAAATAAAAAAATAATAATATTAAATTGGATTTCATAAAAATGAAAACCTTTGTACTTAATGACACACCATCAAGAAATTAAAAGGAAAATCTGAAAGGAAAAAATATTTATAAATTACAAGGTATTATAATTTTATTCAGAATATATAAAACACGTATAACTAAAAAATAAAAATAGGGGAAGCTGGGATGGCTCAGTGGGTTGAGCACTTGGTTTGCAGTCCCAGAGACCAAGGATCGAATCCCGACCCCAGTTCATGCAGACCCATATGCTAAACTGGGGTGTGCCCTCAGTTCAGTTCTTGCTGCGGCCTATGCGGGAGACTCCCTGCCCAGTTTCTGCCCTGCGCAGCCCCGCACCCACCTGTGGAGTGAAACTATATGGAAAACTAATGCTGTCAACTATGGAGACTTCTCTGGGCCCGCCCCCTTCTCTCTGTTTCTCTCTGTCTCTCTCTGTCAAGAAACAATAAAAATAAATCTTAAAAAAAAAATAGCCCAAATGAAAATGGGAAACAGATATGAATAGGTATTTATTCAAAGAGGATATGCAAATATCTAATAAGCCATGAAAAGATGCTCAAAATCATTAACTATTAGTATCTCCTGTGGAATAGATGAAAGCTGTATGCTAAGTGAAAGATACAGTTACAAAACAAACAAACAAAAACTACCATGTGTTGCTGGAGTAATGAACTGGTAGAAATATGCTAATGGTAATTTTGATGAATTGATAAGATTGTTTTGGGTTAGCATATAAGTGAGAAACTCCTAGAGGCCTCAATTTTAGGAGGGGCACCAACTTTTTGGGTATTGCCTGTGGGAACTCCACCAGCTTATCACATTGAAGACATGGAAAGGGTCATCTTATTTATTTTTCTGGCAGGGAAAGGAAAAATGTAATTATTGTGAAAAGCTCACCATCCATTTTATAAGGAGGGCTTACTATTCAATGAGTAAAAACTTGTCTAAGGTCTTAGGTCAGTTGAAGAAAGATATCCCCTTCCACTTAAGCTCCATTTGGCCTTCCTGTTTCACCTAAGAATGCAGGGGATAAAGAAAAAAAAAAAAGAAAGAAAGAAAAGAAAAGACAGACAGACAGAAAGAAAGAAAGAAAGAAAGAAAGAAAAGCAGAAAAGAAAGAAGAAAGAGAATATAGGAATAGTACATAAGAATGTCAGAGCACAGAGAAGCACATAAGAGATTAAGATTTTATTATAAAATTATAGAAAGATTCTTCCCTTTCCCCTCATTTCACCATCACACCAGTAGGGCTCCAGTGTATTTTAAGCAGATGCTGCAGGAGACAGTCTGCATAATGCAGACTTACATGAGAAGTTCTCATGAAAGCCCAACATCAACAGAAATTCAAAGTAGGACACTAAAGGAATCTGAAAACTCTTGTCCTGTCCACATTACAGTAAATATTAAGTACAGTCTAATTCCTAGTCAGACTAACGTATATCCTCACATAGAGGCTTACCGACTTCAGTTCCTATTATCTGATGCAATTGTATATCATTTGCAATTACCGGTATTCTGCTTAGGAATGGGAAAATCACAATGAAAGACTCTGCAGACCTTTATACTATAAACATTATCCTTTGTATATTAAAAAAAAATTATAATCTGAAAATTATGGAATAGGCCATGCATATTATCTGAGACATATTAAACTAAAATCCTGATTCTACTACAATTTTATGATCCCATAGATTAAGATAATAAATGGTCACAGGATTTCTTACATATACATGTATTATACTTCAATAAGCTATGATAACATTCTAACATTCTTTTTGTTCTAAGTCTATGGTGAAAGTTTGTCTTCTTAATTGTTAGAATATCTTCATTATTTGTTACATTTTTGGTAATAAAAATTATAATATTTGATAAATATTTCATAAAATTACTATTGGCTTTCTAATGTCTATCATTTTCTTCTCATAATTGCAACGCCCACCATTTCAAAGATGTATTCAACAGTATTCATTTTCTTAACCAATAAATTTTTCCTCAAAGAATGCAAAACTCTGCAAACCTCAGAAAATGACATAAGCTCATCATGACTAAATAATTTGCAAGTGGAAGCTTAAAGAATGAAGTCAAATAATATAATCAGTTGTGTGCATTTCTGAGCCACCACCTCAGAAAAAACAACAACAACGAAAATTGTTTTTCCAAACAGCTATAGAGCATTATAACGCATTGCCCTAAACAGACCCCTGTACATGTGCTTATGACCAGACCAAATGTCACCATCAAATATTGTTAGATTCTGCATTTTTTTGATGGGAGTATCTTTTAAATAAAAAATTCTATTTCCACAGCTGCATTAAGTCTCATATCCACCAAGGGTCAATAAAAAAGTGGAAGCTTGGAGTTTATGCTATCAAAGCTTAAGTATATTTTGTACTTAGCAGGGTATTAAATGTTGCTGTCTTAGTCAATTTTTCAGTATTTCTAACATTTTGTTTTGAAAACCTCAAATTTCTGAATTTTCCACTAGAAATCCTAGCCCAGAAATGAAATCAGAATCTCAAGGGAAAAGGTTTTATATTCGTAAGCCACACAGACAGTACTCATATACCCTGCTAATGGACTGGTGTTCAGAGTCTCCTCTCTGTATCCACTCCAGCGGTGCCTCATTATGAGAAGGCAGTTTCCCCAAATGTGAGATTGGAAAGCTGTGATATATTGACTTTACTCTCAGGAGATAGTCAGTTCCCCCACTTTCTTCTCTAATCTCTTTGTAAATTATGTATCAGTGAAATAATTCTGTCATGTACAAGTTTCTGATTGTTACTTATGCAGTTATGACAACTTTGCCCTGAATAAATGTCTGTAGCTCTCATAACATTTCTTTTTTACTAGATAATTGGGCCTAATACAAATGTAGCTAAACTTCAGGAAAACCCTATGGGGAAAAGTAGTTATATGCAATATTTTTATTTCTAAAACGGTACCAAAATAACACAGTGCAAAATAAAAGAGAAATGTAGAAGAAATGAAAAGCAAATTTAACTAGATGATTTGCCTATGGCCTAGGGGGAAAAATTATGTGTTTAAAATTAAATAGACTTTTAGTCCTTTTTTTAAAAACTTTTACCCACCAGAGAGAATTTATTAGAGATAATAATCCTTTACACTTTATTGCACATTTCAATTTTCAAAGTGCCTGCCCATAAATTATTTAATTTGCCAGAGGTCAATATACATCTTATCCATATTGAACTTTTTTTTATCTGAGTGCTCTTCAGAGGCTTCAGGGCTCAAGTTTTTGCTCCTACTATTCCCAGTGTCTAGAATGCTTTTTGCTTCTCCAAACCTTTCTATGTCTGGCTAGCTTTTACTCTTTTTAAAGGCTCTAACCAAGAAATTGTCTCTTCAGGAAGTCTTTTCAACTATTGCATCTGACTAAGAGTCTTTTGTCTTTGGTCCTACAAAATGGTGAATCAGACTTAGTTTGCATCCTGTTTTTATACATTATCATTTTCCAGTTCTCAGTCTTTACCGGTGAACTCTAAGTTATTATTTTTTTCTTTCTTTTAGATCTATTTTATTGTTTGAAAGGAGATGAGAGAGAGAAAGAAGTGGGTAGGACCCAGAGCAGTCTCTGTAGTTGTATGTCATTAGTTGTGACATGGTTTTATTCCACACAGGTGGATGTGGGGCTGCACAGGGCAGAAACTGAACCAAGGGCCTCCCCTATGGGAGGTGATAACCTTCACTGTCAAGCCATCCCAATGGTTACCAGTTGCACTGCAGTTCAGCATGTGGGTTTGCTTGAGCTGGGTCCTGGAATCAAACCCCAGGCCTCGTGATTATGAGGCAAGTGCTTAACTATTTGCCAAGCTATCCTGGCATCCCTCTACGTTTTTTATAAATTGAGACTGGGATCTGTTCAGCATTTATCCCAGTATTATGTCAATAATTTATAAAGTACTATGTAAAATGTGTTGAATAAATGAGTGAATAAATATTAATAAATGCATATATATTAATATACCCTTGGTAGCTAAGCATAAATCAAGTCTAAATTAAGTAAAAGATGATGTATAAGGTAATATAGCAACTATAAAGCTCAGACAGAAATTTCCTGAGGCAGTTATCACACAAAAGGGTTGCTGGCTTGCATAACCCATTCCCCATTATACTAGTCAGCAACACGTATGGCTGGAGTGTTTACCCCCAGATACGAGTAACTCACAGACTATATTTCTAACCATATCCCTAAGTTTGTCATGAAATATCTCACTTTCATTATTATACTGACATTGCTCTGGTATAATGATAGTCTTTGGAAACTAATGACATCATTCTATTTATAGTATTCTGTTTTTAGTAGTGATATTTCCCTTTACAAAATATAGTAATACTGGATCACTGAAAATGTCATATCTTAGAACATATAGCATTCCTACATGTCAAAAAAAAAATACTAACCATCATATACATCTCAGTTACATTGGTATTGGAGACAAGTTCTGTTTAGAAATAACTCCAAAAAACATTTTTATATATTTTTTTTGAATTGAAAACCAGTCAAATTTCCTTCAGCATCAAAGACAGTATTTATTAAAAATTAAATAAACATAGCCACAGATGCACTTTTTTTTTCTGTGGGAAGTGGGTTAAATTGTATGATGAATGTGAGAGAGAAAGAATATATAGTATCATCTCAATTTAGTATAAGAAGAAAATCTGACAAGGAAGAGAAAGTGAGAAAGTCAGATGTTTTGTATGGATTTCCCAAAATCTAAACCCTTAGATAAAAATTTGGGTGCTGGCGGTAGAAAATTCTGGGGATTATCTGATTGTAGTAAGTCTGTAATGACACTGTTTAACATTTTAGTAATAAAAAAAACAATAGTGGCATATAACGTTGATCAAAAGCTTTTTATGCACCAGTTACTGTGAGAGAACATTTTAATAGATTAGCTCATTTAATTTTTACAGTATTCATATGGAGTAGTTAATAGTATCATCCTTATTTTATAAAAGAGGAAGATGAAGCTGAGAGAGTTGTTTTCTGTGAGAAAGTACATGGTTTTAAAATAGGATGATTTGGAACACAAATCTAATTTTCACATTTGGAAAGTGTATGATATAATAAACCTAACCTAAGTTTTTATATCTATAAAAAGAAAGCATAATATTAAATACCTAATAGATTTGTTTGATGAATAAAATGGTAATATATGCAACATGTCACTACCGTATATGTTTTTTTCTGGTTTATTTTTTTCTCCGGGATACAGAGTCCATAAAGGCAGGGCATATAGCAGATAGCAAAACCTTAGATACTTATTAAATGGCTGAATGATTAAAATCTCTCATCTAAAGTAATTTAGTATGTGTTGGAATTAAAAAAGAAACAAGTTCTCAGGCCAGATGAATTATGCTTTAAAGCTATTTTGTTCTATAGTCCTAAAAATAGAATTGTGACAATAAAATGTATAATTTATAATCACATATGAGTTAAAATATTTGAGGGTAGATTTATCACTGGTTCATAAGAAACTTTCTTTACAGTTTCAACTTGGGATGTTAGGTGCTTATGTCACAACAGAGGGCAGAGAGGATCTCAGTTCTTTTTGCCGATGGAGTAAAGACAATTAAAGATTGGTAAAATGAAAACAAAAACAGAGTAAAATTGTATTGAAATACATTTTAAAAGAGAAATAAGCCAAGCCAAGTGAGGCAGTGGCTCTGATGGGTTTGGGGTTGAAGTTATACTGCTGGCTTTGAGCCAACTCTGAGTGTGATGTATGAACTTGGGATATCTGATACACAGACTTAGGTCAGTTGATTGACATGTGTAGGTTATATAACTGTTTTCTTTCTGTGCATGCCCTTACCTGAAATGCATATAATAAAACCCACAGATGGGGGGCAAATTTTAATGTCCCATATTATTGTAAATACAATATAATGAGGCTGGGGTCAAGCTAAGGGCTGGGGGTCAGATGAAAGACAGGTTCCAGCTGTTTTTACAGGCACCAAAAAACAGATAATTCTGGGTGGGAGTCTTCTCTTCTTATTCCAGGAAGGTTTAGACAGAAAGATTCAGCTCTGGGGGCTGGGCTTTGGTGGTCCCTGGAGAATGGACATAGGAGGTATAAGACACTAATATTATTTTCCATCTCGCCTTTTCTTCATGTCTAACTTCCTATCTAACATCCCCCTCTTCTTAAGTAATAGAAACACAAAACACTGGGGTTTGTGGACACTGACTGCTCTAGCTGTTTCAAGCTGGTTAGGGGCGATGTCAAGTTTGGGTTCTTGTACTTGCTGTCTGTTAACGTATGAAAGAGGTTGGTGGGGATGCCTGGATGGCTCAACAGGTTGAGTGCTCACCTTTCAGCTTAAGGATCTGAAGATTGTGTCCCAGCCACAGCCAGTGCAGACACACATGCTGAACTGGGGCATGCCCCCAGTTTGGTTCTTTCTGATGGGGTGAGCTTCCTATGTAGGAGGCGCCCAGTTCATCACCTTCCCTGGGAGTTCTTACCATGTGGGGGGCCCCCAGCTCATAAGGGGTGTATCTTTCATCCGGAAGGCCCTCGGCCCAGTTTCTGCCCTGAAAATACCCACATTCACCTGTGGAGTGAAAGTATGTCAAAAACTAATGATGTACAATTATGGAGACTGCTCTGGGCCCTCTCCCTTCTTTGTGTCTCTCTCTGTCTCTGCCAAAAATAATAAAAATAATATATATATATATATATATAATAGAATAATATATATATTATATATAACATATACACACACACATATATATACATAATATATTATACATGTATATATATAATGTATTATATGTATATATATATATATTTTTTTTTCTTTTTTAAGATAGAGGTTGGCAATGTCTATTCAAGGGCTGGTGTGTGGTGTGGAAGTGTTGTGGTATTCAAGTTGATGTCCCTCGGTGACTATCATATGCAGCCAGATTACCTCTCTGCAAGATCAAATAAATTTAGTTAGTAGGCTGAGAAGCATGGTCCCAAAAGGTAATAGGAAGATAATCATAAGGGTGGGGATACCAAAAGGAAGAATTAGTGAAAGAAACCACTATTTAGTATTCCACCAAGGCTCTGATAAGCTTTTAAGATTTGAGACCCATTCTAAAATTTTTTGAATATTTTCCTGAACTCTCCCTGACTTATTGATGTAGAAATAGCATTATTCTTTTAGAGAGAGTTAAGTTACTTCAGCAGCTGCGAGGAAATCTAAAGCCCCTCTATTTCATAGAGCTACGTTAGCTAATGAATCTAGTATTTCATGTAGGAGAGCCAGAATTTTTCCAGTCTTTGCTACGGTTTCTGCTGTATCTTGAGACAACTGGCATTAGATTCCTAATGAAGCTTCCCTGGTAGTCACAGCACCTGCCCAAGCTAGCCCCCAAATAAGGATGGCCAGTGGTAGAAGGGGGCCTGCCCTACTATTGAGTGTCTTGTGACTCAGAGGAAGAAAGGAAAAGAGCTATTGTTCCAGACCAGAGACATTGGGAACAACCTATCTGAGGGAGCAGATGCCTCTCCACCCCAAGGAAGGAATAACTCTTCGCTCTGCAGATCCAGCATGCACCTCTTGGGAGGATAAGCTCAGTTCATAGTTATTTGGGCTAATGGAAAGGGACTGCTTTCATCAGTAGTGTGTCTGCCTACTTTCTTTTTAAACTTTGTACCAAGGAATGAATCCATTGTGCCATAAATGTGGCTGGCAACTGTGAGGGGTCAATTAATTAATTTTGGAAAGAAAGGTTAATTAACTTAGTGAAAAGAGATCCTTTGTGGGGATCAAAGTGGAGGGCTGTCCTCATCATGGAGGAGGGTTATAGAGTTTCTTGCTGAGTGAAGAAGAAAGTCATATATTTTCTTATAGGGAATTGTTGGCAATAATCAGAGGTCCACAGTGTTAAACTTAAAGGAGGAAGGGCCAGAAGGACACCTATGAAACAATGCAGATTACATATTTGTACAGTCCCTTGGGCTAAAAAAAAAAGAGATATCCCTACTTAGATATGAATTAAGTGAGGCAGGGAGACGAAAAAACAAACAAACAAAAAACTCAGTCTACGTAGGCTTGGATCAAGTCTACCAACTAAACCTCTCTTTGAGGAACTGCTGATAATATAGAAAGGAAAATGTTCATTGTCATGGTTGACCAAGTGGGAGAGAAAGATTCTTATGGGAGACTGAATGTCCCTCCTTTGGATGAAGGGGCCTGAAATTGTGCTTCTTAGCTGTGGGCCTTATTTTTATTTTATTTTATTTTATTTTATTTATTTTTATTTTTGTAGGGTGTGTGTTGCTAATACACTCCAACTCCCAGTATAGTAGTATATTGGACAAAATCAATAGAGACATCACCCCATTTCTGCATAGGGAGTGGCTTTATTTATCTCCACCTATGGAAGGAAAAGCAAAGCCAACAAGAGCAATTAAAATAGAGTGTATTGCCATCTTGTTGGCCAGTTCTTAAGCACTATTTTGAATAGTTCATGTAGAGGAAAAATATCCTAAAATGCAAAGGAGTTTGCCTAACTAAAAGAGAGGTGTTTGGTAAACATCTTGTCTTTATTTATTTATTTTTTAATATATTTTATTGTTTTGAGAGAAGGTGAGACAGAAAGAGAGAGAGGAGAGAGAGATGGAGGGAGGTCCCAGAGTAGTCTCCACTACATTATTAGCTGAGTCATAGTTTCATTCCACACTGGTGGATGTGAGGCCACATGGGGTAGAAACTGAATTGGAGGCCTTCCGCATGAAAGGCAAGAGGCTTTGCCGCCATAATGGCATTTACTAGCTGCACAACAGTTCAGCATATGGGTTTCCATGGGCAGGGGCCAGGACTTGAACCTGGGACTTTGTGGTTTCAAGGCAAGTGCTTAACCTGCTGAGCTAACCTGGCATCTACCATCTTGTCTTCTTTATGTTTTTTCCAGAAGTGAAGTGTAAGATCTCTAACTAGTTTATATGTGTAAGTAGATTTTACACAATTAGTGGTGTGTTGGAAAGTAACAGCCAGAGGGAAAAATACAAGCCCTCACGCACTGGTCAAGCATTACGAAAAAGATCCATAGGAAAGTGGCAAGCCAGAAAAGTAGGGATTTTAAGACATCAGAATTAATTGTTACTAATTTGGTTGTTTTCTTAACAGTAGTCTGAGGTCTTCTAATGGTATAGAGGAGTATTGAGGTCCAATTGGCAAATCTTTATCCTTCCAAGGCTTTATCAGAGAGTGATGTATTCAGCTAGTGATACTGAGAACATTGACAACAATTGGGGAAGACAAAAGAACTGGGTAAGGTCTTTTCCACTATGTCTGTAGTTAAGAAGTAAGAGAGAGTCATCCTTTAAAACATATCCAGAACCTGTGTGCCTGAGGGGTAATAGAGGTGATATATATATTTTTTTTCTATTCTTTGAGAGGTAGTTGATAAACCAAATGACCTAAGGGCTGTTGGAGCTGGTTGAGAGACCTGGCATAAGAGTCAAGGGTCACAGAATCAGGATCTAATAGTAGGTCAGTATAGAAAAATGGCCTTCTGTAGTGGGCCTCGAAAGGGCTTAAGCCTAAGGCCTCTTTGGGGGCTAGTTGAGTAAAGAGGAGAGCAATACATAAGGCCTTTCTCCAATTTATGGAAACTTCTTGGGTGATCTTTCTGATGGCAGCCTTGAGGAATGGGTTGGCTCTTTTGACTTTACCTGATGACTGAGACCTCAAAGTGAAAATAGTATTTAATACCCAGAGACTTGGAGACAGACTGAACTACTAAGGATGTGAAAGCAGGTCCGTTGTCATTTTGAAGTGAAGTAAGGAGGCCACATCTGGGCATTAACTTGTTACCACAGGTATAGGAGGCTGGAGGAGGCAGTGAGAAGACCCAGTTCTCACCGATGCAGTAATCAATTAGATATCAATGAGACAAAAGAAAGCAAAGCAAAACTTTATTGAGAAACATTTCTAGAGAGAAATGGGCCAAGCCAAGAGAGTCAGTGGCCTGATAGGTTGGTTGGGAATTTGAGTTTTATTGCTGGCATTAAACCAGCCCTAAGTGGAAGAAACCAACTCCTGATAGACTGTGCTTGATGTGGGAAAGGTACCCTGTTGTACGCTTTCAAAACAACTAAGCTGTTCTGGAGCAATTTAGTCATGAAAATGAAGAAGGCAGAAAGAGCAAGTGAAGGAATCAGCCTCAGAGAGAAAGCAGATAGTAAGAGTAGTTTGTGGCTCTCCTAAAGGACGGGCAGAGAGCTGTGAACCAAGAGAGTGGAGAGCGGAAGGGAGAGCGAGAGCAAGCCACCTATGAAACATTCCAAGGAAATGTCACGGGGAGTGGGCATGGATGCTTGTAAACTGCGTGCCCACACACAGTGCAGATCTTTGTCTTGAGCTGAGTGGAATCCAGCTTAGATTCCCACACAAAATCAACCTCTCACAGAAGACTTTTTAAAGGTCGGTAGACGCCCTATTGGCCTTCATTGTCTAAACTGTTCCCACCAACTTATGCAGCTAATGGTTACCCGAACATAGAAAGGAGTTAAGAAAAGAAAGAGGGGAATGGGGGGAAAAACTGCCTCTAGCCTAGAGAGCAAGGCATTTGCTCACCAGGAGATGATTTGAGTAACAGCACCAGCTGTCACACAGAGTGTCAAGAAACTTGGTTCTTTTCATGAATGAAGAAATATAGATCAGCAAAACAATAAAAAGAGCAGTAAAACTTTAATGAAATACATTGCAAGAGAGAAATGGGCCAAGAGAGACAGTGACCCCAATGGGTTTGGGGTTCAAGTTTTTTTGCTGGCATTGAGCCAACCCTGAGTGTGACGTATGGTCTTGGGACATCTGACATACAGAACTAGGTCATTTGATGGAAAAATGTAGGTTACATAACTGTTTGCTTTCTGTGCATGCCCTTACCCAGAAAGGACACAGAAAAAATCCCCGGGGGAGGGGGGTAAACTTTATTGTCCATTTTATTATAACTATATTATAATGAGGCTTCGGGTCATGCCTAGGACAGGCTCGAGCTGTTTGTGCAGGCGCCAAATACCAGATAATACTGGTGGAAGGCTCATGTTGTTTTCCTGGGAGGTTTTAACAGAGACTTATCTCTGGGGGTAGGGCCTGGGCAGTCCCTGGAGAGTGGACATGGGCAGCGTGAAACCTCAATCATATTACCTCCTGCCTTTCCTGTTGCTTATGCCTAGCTTTCTACCTAACACATATGTCTCTTAATAACAATTCTAAATCCCAAGATATCCTTAATATATCCATTTTCTTTCTTCTCCTTTCCCCCTTTTTACTTCTACCCTCTCCTCAAAATTCAATTGACTTCTACTGTTCTTGTTTAGTGATATCCCCATTATAGAAGAGAACACAAGTTTAATAAAAAAATTTTCAATGAAAGTCATTATTGTAGCATCCTGTTTCTCAGATTTGATTGGAGGAAGTGGTAAAGGTGAGACAAATGACTAATGTATTTTATAGGAAAATCCTAAGGCAATGAAAAACCTCCTCTCACAGCCATGTTTACTTACACCAGGATGAAACAGATAAAGATGAATATAGGTGCTAATGTGAGGGCTTTGTACTGAAAAGACAGCAAAAGACAAGACAGTGCACATTTCTGAGTAAAATCAGTTCTACGCTTTACTGGTTAACTTATGACAGC
>PVKE010021304.1:0-26653 GCA_004027555.1 Craseonycteris thonglongyai | reverse complement strand
ACCTGCACATCAGATATTAGGTTCACTTCCTCCTCGCATGAAGACACACTCACTTGTTCCTCTAGCAAACAAGGCAAGAGTCGCATGCAGTCACAGTGTGCCTGCTCCGATTCCAGGAACTCCAGCAACATGTATTTATCTATTTATTTTTCTATCTATCTATCTATCTATCTATCTATCTATCTATCTATCTATCTATCTATCTATCTCTCTATCTATCTATTTATTTTCATGTGCAGATGTAAGTCCTTTTGGTCTATAGACCTAGATATGTAGAAAGACAAGTTTTCTCAAAACTCAAGCAAACAATATGCAGTGACAGAAGAGGTGTAGAACCCACACTAAACTCTTGCATTTGGAAAGAATACTAAATACACAAAACAGTCAGATAGGTAACAACTTTGAACTCTTTCCTTCAGGCATGGCCGGGGCTCTCATGTCAGAGGTGGGACATGCTACAGGGGTTGGCCTTAATTGGGTTCTTTAGGAGGGCTACCCTAATATATTTTTCTCTGTAGAGGTTAGGGTCACATTCTGCAGTTTCTTTTTTTCCATTATTCTCCCGGATACCTTCATGGGGTTTAAGCAGTTGTCACTAGTCACCTGGACCAAAGGAACATTTTATGTCTTCAATATCACAGTCGTGTTAGTCTGGGAATGATAGTGGTGAATATAATCTGGCATCACAACTGTCTCAATAACTGAATTGTCCCCTTCTCTGTTTGATTCTCATTGATCCGCACACCAACAGGTATAGTCACATTCTTAAATCTACGGCAGAATTTCCTGTGTATCTTATTTTCTCATTTCTACCCCAACTACAATGAGGTACATGATGTGGTAGGCAGAACTCTAAAAAAATTTTTTCAGACAATGATTAAAGTTCACTGCATGTGAAAATAGTTGCATTGGGTGACATTAAATCAGTTTATATAAGTGGGCAGTTGAGAGTAAACTTCCTGTTTAGCAGAAACCAATATAATAGTCTGAAGATTACTTAGATTTTCCCAAATACAGCCAAGAATATGTAAATTTTCACAAACCTGAAAGGCTGGGTTATTGATCTTGTCTGTGTCTTTATTAGTGTTGTTATAATTATTATTTTGGGTTGTATAAGGAAAGAAGTTTCTAGTATGGAATGTTCTTCAGTTACCTATTTGATCATAAGTCAGTAATTTATAGTTTTTGATTTCAGCATTTTATCTTTAACATTATTCCTCCTGATTATAATAAAAATTGAAAAGGTAGACAAATTTTTACCATGTTTTTCATGTAAGAACTATTATAATACATAAATGTAAATTAAGTCGGGTGCTGCAATTATAATATCACATACATAAATACATGAGAATGAACATAGAAAAAATATTGATTGTATAAAACATATCTATTTAAATATGTTTTTACTAGTTGTTTAATTTTATGATATTGTTTTAGTATAGCTGTAAGCAATGGCAGTCAGACCTAAAATAAGTCTACTATTGTATCCCCATTTGTTTCCATCTAATGAACACTTTTTTCTCAAAAACTGGGGCTGGAATCCATTGTCATTTTTCTAAAACCCTTGATCTGAAGTTGAGTGAGGAACAAGTATTGTGGATTCTAAAACTGACATTTCTGATGTGAGAAACAGTGTCATTCCAAAGTCATGCATGTCAATCCTTAGCAGGAAATCTGAGCAAGGATTTTACTACTTAATCTCCAGGGGAAGCAGGGCTACATTTATGACCCCTAGCAAGAATTAGACTGACTCATGTCCTTGGGACATCTGAAGTGTAAATTTCCATTAAAAACTCTGTTAAGCTTATACCAGATGTATGTTGAAATTAACAAGGACCTCCCAAATTCCTGAGTTGGCAATATATTAGAGATTTCTAAGACATATGTTATTTAGACTCAGACAAGTAGGGAATCTTCGCAGTCCCATAGAAATACTCAGAAACCTGTTATTGTTAGGAATAAAATACCAAGTGAGAGGCAGTCACTTCATCTTTTTCTTACTAAAGTATTTAGACATTCTAATACACTGAAAAAAAACCCTTTATTATCCTTTGTTCTTTCTCCATGTGTTTTAATTATTAAAATTTAATACAATCACATTTTGTGAAATTATCATCTAAGCGCAAACTATTTGAGATGTTATAGAAGACTAAAATAAATATACTCATCATGACAGTAGGTTCACAGTTTTGCTCTGTACCCTTTCTCTATTCTAGCAGCTTAGTGGTGATGGCTTATTTTTAGTAGTGTTAAATGGGAGAATTCAATGTGACCTTCTCTATATCATGTGTTCAGAAAATATGATACGCTCTGGGGAATTAATGACATATCATGACCATTATCCTAGAAAACACATCAATGTTATAATTTGTACAAACCATAAAGTGGGTGTGGGAAGGATACTGAAATGAAATTGACATTGAATAAAAGTTAAAATTGTAGACCCCTCACATACGCCAAGGTGGCTTCTTTCATTTTAATAAGGCATTACATTTTAATATTGCTTTCTCATTGATGAGTGTTTGGTATTTATGGTCCATCTAAAATAGAAAACAGTTTCAGAAAACTTATTGAAAGTGATCTTACAGATGTTTCATAACTTGTGTTCACTGATGCACATGTAGAAATATTCATGTTAGTAAAATACAAACTGACAATTTGTAAAGTAATTGCATGTCATTTGTTTGTAAACATTGAAGATGATGTAACAGACTGCATTTTTTTAATTCTATCAATCCTAGAAGTTTAAAAAATCAGGTATTGATAATGTGTTCACATATAGATGTTAGTTATGTATAAAGAATATCTTTAGTTACTGTCATTTGATTATATATTTCTATATAGTTTTGCTTCAAAATGCAGTTAAAAGGTAGGAATGTTGCTAACGTGTCTGTTAATAAAATGACAGGCAATAATTACTTTAGTCTAATGTAACAGTGGCTATGACGGAATAGCTTATAGCATACTCATGCTCCTTTGATAACCACTATAGAAACTAGGTAAATACATAAAATACAAATGAATGTGAGGGCAGGCATCTAGGACTTGAAGGATCAAGATTCTGACAAAAGGTAAGATTACTGAGCTGAGCCCAGCATTCTGTACACCTCTTTTTCCTCTGAGTACTTTCTAATACTTAGCATAGGGAGATAGTTCACAAACATAGTGATTTCCATGGGGAAGAGAAACCAGCAAGTTCAGCAACATCACAAACTATCGTCATAAATGCTAGAGTTCATGGGTTTCAAGACAAGTAGGGCTTGAAAGGGCAAGAAAGTGGTGAGGAGAGAGGCTCCGAAAATGGATCTGGACCATGGATATGCTTGAGGCATTTGAGATTCTTAAATTTTGTAGGGTGAGAGATTAAGAAGCCAAGCAAAAAAGGAACTGAAAATCAATGAAGAAGTGTTGTTAATGTCACAGAGCTGCAAAAATATTACATTTCAATCCAGAACCTTCTAAGGAACATGAACACAAATTATTCCAGTTTCTCAGTTGGTAATTTGTAAGGGCTCTTACTTTGGAGTTGAACATGAATCAGAGACATATTTAGATATACAAAACTGCATACTAACCTGAAATCAATTCAAACCCCAAGGAGATTGAGAGGATTTGTCTCTATTTGGACTTAGGACTCAATTCCAATGTGTGCAAATTGAAAGATGGAGGTGTCCAGACACTACCACCAAGCAATTCTGGAGAGATTAGCTGAGTGTCCTTCAATGCAACTCAATTCCGACACTATCTACCCAGGGATATAGCAATAGATCCCATATGTTGGGGATTCATCACAAGACTGCTCTCTACTTCAAATGCGAGTCCATATTAGAACCTGAGCTTCTGACCTCCCAGCTAGGAATTGAAGGATGCCACGTCCTCCTCTATAGATATCAAATGCCAGTCTCAAGTTCAAGTTGTAACCTGTGCTTCTGGTCAACTGGCTATAAATCAGAGGTTTCCAAGACCCATCCTAAGGGTTTGCTTAATTTGCCAGATGGCTCACAGAATTCAGGAAAAGAGTGTACTTACATTGACCAGTTCATTGTAAAAGGATGGAATTCAGGAACAGCCAGATGGAAGAGATGCAAAGTATTGGGAAAACACACAGACCTTTCATACCTCTTCTGAGCACATGGCTCTCTCAGATCTCTATATAGCCACCAATCCAGAAACTATTCAAATGTCTGTCCTTTTGAGGTTTATGGAGGCTTCACTACATAGATACAATTGATTAAATCATTGGCACTGGTCATTGAACTCAACCTCAAGTTCCTCTCCCCTCCTTAGAGGCCAGTGATGGGGGAGGGGGTGGGACTGAAAGTTCCAACCCTGTGATCATGTGGTTGGCTTCACTGGCAGCCCACCTCCACATTAGGTCACCTTCTTAACGTAACAGGAGAACTTTATAGCTCTCTTCACTTATCCAAGTTCTGTGCCAGATATGGGACAAAGACCTAATACATTTTTCTTGTTATAAATCACAATATCACATCCAGGCTCTAGGTCCCTGTCAGTCAAATCTACCCTAGAGGAAGAGAATTGCATTTAGATACTTTACAAATTTTTCATATGTCTCACATTTAATAAAATATTTCATAAATAGCCAAGATTAAAAAAAAGAGATAATAGAAACAAAACCCAGAACTAAACTATTCATTTACCAGAAACTGACTTCAAAAAGTAGTATCAGTAAATTGAATAAAATTTATGGCAAGGCACAAAATTTCAGCAAAAATTGGAATACATATGCCCAAAAGGAACCAGATTATGGAAATAGGAAAATTCAATAATTGAAGTTGAGACCTTAGATGGACAAAAATTAATTTGTCACAGCTGAAGAAAATGATCAATGAGTGAGAAAATAAACCAGAAGAAAATACATACTTTCAAGCATAGACATCAAACTGGGTGAGAAATACAAATAAAGCAAGTCTGGTCCAATTATATTCTATGACTTTCAAAAAATCTTGTACCAGAAATTCATTACAAGAGAATATGTACAAAAACACTTATTGAATGACCCAAAAAGTATCCGTTAGGCTCCAATACCCATGATAACATGGTGAGTATTTTGTCAAAGAAAGGAAAAAGCTGCTCTTTGTACCCAGTCACCTCTTTTTTTTGTTTTTCCAATAATACTTCCTTGACACCTAAATTTAGCAGGAAATGTTTATCTTGAGGTAATTATATTTCAGTGTCTCATAAATTCAAAGACCTAAAAGTTTCCCAATACTTAATTTTGTTTAATTAAATGAAATTAAAAATCCCATGCAAGAGATTTATGTTCTTACTAATTTTCTAAAAAAATTACAGGATGAAATTTTTAGAAAAATGACACTTTAATGTAAGATTAGACAAGTTACTGTGGCATGCTAATTTTCACATAACTGCATAATTTGAAAACTATATGTATAAATTTTAATTGTTTTGTTTTTCTTTTTAATATCTTAGGGATCCAGAACAGGCCTCACAAAGTATGTCATGTCAGCATGTGAATTATTTTGAGCTGAAGGCAATCTAGACCCTATAGGCTCATGAGAAACTTAACTGTTTCATAATAAGAGTTATCACCAGAAATAACAATTTATGAGCTACATACAGTGCATGGATGACTTCTGTTTACCAAACATCTCTTATTGTCCTGCAAATGACATTCCTCCTTTCTGAAGCCCCAAGGTAATCCTTAGCTACAAATGTCATCTATGAGGCCTGAAAATTAAGTTCTCAAACCCATCCAAGAAAAATTAGTACGTACCTCATTGCTGAATATCACTACAGTCACCTTCAAAGTCCTTCCCTTGGGAAGCTGTGCACCAATGCCTGCACTAGTTCACCCTTCAAAGCAATTTTGGAACTCATTTTCTGGAATGGCCATCAGAGCCATCATCCTACTACTCTTGATGTACGAATGTCACCAAAATATCTTCCTTTCAATATTTCCTTTATCTTCATATAAAGAAAAAGTCATTGGCAGCCAAATCATGTGAGTAAGGAGGGTATTCCAGTACAATTATTCATTTACTGTCTAAAAACTCCCTCATAGACAGTGCCATGTGAGCCAGATCATGGTCATGATGAATAAGCCATGAGTTTTTGATGAAAAGTTCAGGTCAATTGGTACAGATTCCTCATGAACAATCCCTTTGATTATATATATGCTAGCAACATGGCTTTGAGTCTTGATTTAGACTGATGGAACTACGGTATTTTGATCATGAAGAATTGGCTGACTTCCATTGTTCATGCTGACGCTTTGTTTCAGTGTTGTATTGGTACACCCATGTTTCATGACCAGTGATAACATGGCCCAAAACATCATCTTACCTCTCCAAAAGGTCTTGGCGAACTTCTGCTCTCCTTTGCCTTTGCTCACCAGTGAGCTCCTTTGCAACCATTTTCACACATACTCTTCTCTTGCCAAGATTTTCAGGAAAGATCTTCCTGTTTCTCTAGCAATGTTTACTTGGTCTGCTATGCTTCTGACAGTCAGTCAATGAGTTTGACTCACAATTCGACAAATTTTTGCAATGTTTTTGACAGTTCTGCTTGTTACCGGCCACCCTGACCTCTCTTCGTCAGTGACACTTTCTTTCCCATCAGAAAACCTTTAATCCATTTGTACTCTGCAATTTTATTCATGGCTTAACCCCATAAACTTGGACTAACGTGTCCCTGATTTCAATGCCACTCTTGCCAAGTTTGATAAGAAATTTAATGTTTGTTTGTTGCTCTAATTCAAGCTCTGATGTTCTTGCAATGGCAAAAAAAAAAACACTCAACAACAATAATGAACACCACTCAGCAAGACACTGCCACATGTGAACATAAATGCAGCTCTAAGATACTGATATACAAGGTTATATAAACTTACTGAGTTCTTTGTGCAGTGCTGCCAATGTAAGTGCATGGTGGCAAGTTCATGAACTTAACTGTCAAACATTATATATATTTTCTGGATATTTTTTGCACATAGTATATATTTATAATACATATGATTATAATATATATATATATATTATAATAAATTATATTATATATATATATATATATATATATATATATATATATATATATACACACACACACACACACACACACTACTGGACCAGCTTAAGTCATAGCTCCTGTTCATTTCTATGAGGTTACAAAGTCCTATGTTTCTTTAAAAGTATGCATATGAACTATAAAAATCAAGTTTTTATGTATGTGTTTTTAGGGGGATGAATTTATATGTTCTTTAGGTGTGGAATATGAATTTTTGGTCTTTATGAATGATTAAAAGTTTATCCTTTATAACTATTTTAGACTTCTTCTAAATTAATCATTTTTAATAATCATTCTTATGGCCATGGATCCATTATGTCAGCATGATTGTATAAAATTATAAATTAATAGTTACATTTTATGATGCGATAAAAGTAGAGTAAAGATGAATAAGCCACCCACTCCCCAAAGAAGAGTCATAACTTAAATTTTCTGATTTCAAGAAAATAATTTTATTACTCTATCCAAGACAAAAATCATGTGAACACTTCCTCAAAACTAAGAAAAAATATGCACTAATTATTTTTTTTAAGATTTATTTTATTGGTTTTGACAGAGACAGAGAGTGACAGAGAGAAAGGGGAGGGGCCAGAGTAGTCTCCATAGTTGTACATCATCAGTTTCAACATGATTCCATTCCACACATGTGGGTGGGGCGCCATGCAAGGTGGGAACTAGGCTGAGGGTCTCTCACATGGGAGGCACCTCACCCCTAGAGCCAGGGGCCAAACAAGGGGGTGAGAATCAAACTGGGGGAATCCTGCATGGGAAGAACACCTCGATTCAGCATATGGGTCCTCAAGGGTCAGGGCCAGGATTTGATCCTCAATCCCGGGGGCTGCGAAGCGAGCATTTAACTTGCTGAGCCATCTTGGCTCCCCTAGCATTAATTATTTAGTTGAATTTTCTTGATGTTCATCATTACAGGGAGAATTCACTTCTATAAAATGGTGATCAAACAAAAGGATATCATTCAATACAACTGTATCTTCTTGTTGGTGTTCTGCAAAACTATTCACCATCACCAATAAGTACAACATAAAATTATAAATTGGGCCAAGATTTAAACTGAAATTTTAAAAAATCAGAAAGAAGTATAAAAAATTTTTAAATATGAGATTTTCCTCTTTGTAACATTCTCATTATTTATGCAAACAACACCAAAAATTGGTGTTGTGTATGAAAAAGACCTGTAAAACACTGAGGTGAACTTCTGTGTAAAACTTCTAAAATTATATTTCTAAATTTTTGCCACTAATGATATTTTTACAAAATTCTGAAAGACTGAACTCTATTCAGTTTTTATTTAGCACTCTCCAGAGTGCTAAAGTAAATTTACTTGTTTATAAGGAGAAACTCAAGAACTAAAATTTAGAAAGGTCAGGTTACCTGTAGGTCAACAATCACATTGCTATTCAGAAGCCATTATTGTACCAGGATGTCCTAAGGACCCAATTCTCAACTTGTCAAGGAATCACTTAGATGCAGGCTGGAGCAGATCTTTAAATTATATTTCAATGTCAAAAATAAAAGAGTACCACATTGTGTAGTAGAAGGGGTTTACAATGACATGGGGCTCATAAGATTTTTTCCTTATTATTGAGGTTTTCATCACTCAAAATTGAATGTGTCTGTGAATTACTGTTTTTGTCTAATTATATTTTTCCAAACTTAAAAGTATGTTATCCAAGTTTAACCTCATAGTATAAAGGAAGCACTGGAGAAGAGCTATAAAAAAATTAAAATTTATAATACTCCTTCTGTGTTCTGCATTGTCCTGCACTCCCTCTGCCCAGCATACTTTAGAATTCTTTTTTTTTTTAAGATTTATTTATTGTTTTTGACAGAGAGAGATACAGAGACAGAGACAGACAGAAGAGGGAGGGCCCAGAACAGTCTCCATAGTTACACATCATTGGTTTTTCCACATAGTTTCATTCCACAGGTGGGCGGGGCTGCACAGGGCAGGAACTGGGCCGGGGTCTCACCCCAGTGAGAACTGAACTGGGGGCACTCCCCAGTTCAGCATATGGGTCCGCACGGGCCAGGGTCTGGATTTGATCCTCGGTCCCCAGGGCTGCAAAGTGAGTGCCTAATCCACTGAGCCATCCCGGCTTCCCCTAGAATTCTTATATGTGTTCCTTAAATAAAAATTGTCTTCTTCTGTGTAAGAGAGATTAACTCTGATTATACAGAAACTTTTGCAACAGCAATGACCAAGTTGAACATCAGTAGTACAAAAACCACAATAAGAATCTAGTTGAGACTCCCAACACCTAGCCTCAGAGCCTGGGCCACTGCCTTCTTCTTCAAGACTATTGCAACTACTGCAGCTTGCTCTTTAATTCCTATTAGCGTAACCATAAAAGGCTCCAGTCTTATATTTCTCTCCCTGTACTCTCAGTCCCATAATATTTCTGTATATCCTTGTCCTTACCCTTTTGCTAATCAATCCCCATTTGAACACCTATGAATCAAGCTGTTCAGCATCATCAAAATGCATGTATCCATATTTACCTGTTCCAGTTAAGTCCAACTCTAACCAAGTCCCGATAAATGTCCTAATAACTTTGAAAAAAACATCTGTGCAACTTTGCCAGCAAATCTCATATTAAATTTAAAGAAAACCATGTTGATAATGACTAATCATACTTATTTTCAGGTGTATTCACTCTTCCACTCTCCTCTCTCCTCATATTTAATGCAAACCTCATCCAATTCCAATGGTATTTACTAAATAAATAGAACAACAAAACAATCAGATTTGTAGGGAATCATGAAAGACCCCAAATAACCAAAGCCATCCTGACAAAAATGAACAAAGTTGGAGGTATCTAATTCCCTGACTTAACTTATAGTACAAAGGGACAATAATCAAAACAGCATGATGCTGGCAGAAAAACAAATACATGAACCAATGGAATAGAACTGACAGCCCAGAAATAAACTCACATGTATATGAGCAGGCAATATTTGATAAAGGAGCCAAGAACATACAATGGAGGCGGGTGGGGGGGAAAGAGCCTCTTTAATAAATCATGCTGGGAAAATTAGAAAGCTACATGCAAAAGAATGAAACTAGACTGCGATCTGGCACCCATATATCAAATTAACTTAAAATGGATCAAAGACCTAAATATATTGTAAGACCTGAAACAATAAACTGCAGATAATAAAGCACAGATTCTAAACTTACGGACCTTGGGTTCAGAGAAGATTTTATGAATTTTACCTCAAAGACAAGAGAAGTAAAAGCAAAAGTAAAGGAATGGGACTATATCAAACTAAAAAGCTTCTGCACAACAAAAGACATCATTAACAAAGCAAAGAGGCAACAAACCAAATGGGAAAAGTTATTTGCAAACAACACCAGAGATAATAAGGAGGTAATATCCAAAATACGTAATGAACCCATACAACTCAACAACAAAGAGAGCAAACAATTCAATTTAAAAATGGGCAGAGGACCTAAACAGATACTTTCCCCAAGAGGACATACAAATATAAATATATGAAAAACTGTTTAACTTCACAACTTCACTAGCTATTAGGGAAATGCAAGTCTAAGTCACAATGTGATACCACCTTATACCTATTAGAATGACTAATAACAAATAATAACAAGTGGAGAGGCTATGGAGAAAAAGGAACCCTCATACACTGCTGGTGGTAATGTAAATTGGTACAGCCACTCTAGAAAACAGTGTGGAAGTTCCTCACAATTTAAATAAAATTAGCATATGACCCAGCAATTTTTCCATAAAGATCTATGTACCTCTATGCTCATTGCAGCATTATTCATGGTGGCCAAGACATGGTAATGACCAAAGTGTCCATCAATAGATAAATGGGTAAAGAAGATGTGGTACATATATACAGTGCAACATTCCTTGGCCATACGAAAAGATAAAATACTGCCATTTGCAACAGCACGGATGGGTCTTTAGATCATCATGTTAAATGAAATGAATCAAATAGAAAAATCCAAAAACCATATGACTTCACTCATATGTGGGATATGAAACTGAAAGCAACAAATGAATAAAACAGACAAAAATTCCAGACACAGAGAACAGTTTAGTGGTTACCAGAGGGTAAGGAGGGAGCAGCCGTGGATGGTAGAAGGTAGAGGGTCAAAAAATGGTGATGAAAAGAGAATTTACTCTGGGTGGTCAACACAAAATGTAATATATAAATGATGTATTATAGAATCATAGACTTAATATCTATATAATTTTACTAACCAATGTCACACCAATAAATTTAATAAAGACAAAAAATAAAATAAAATAAAGAAATTATCAAGTCTTTATAGTTTCTGAGTGAATTATAGGTTACTTGGAGTTGACAAAAATTTTTGTGAAGATATATTTATTTTTAATAATATATTTAAGAGATTTTGTAAGTATAAAGAAACAATGTTAATTTGAAAAGATATATGTGTAGAATTGGAAGAACTAATTCCGAAGAGACTCTTGATAACTTTATAAAAAAAATTAAGAGTTGTACAAGGTTCTTCAATTAGTGATGAATATTTGAAACCGGGAGTCCTTGCAATGTTCATTTGATTTGTGACTATAGCTTTATAAATCTTTTTTTTCTCTCTCTCTCTCTCTCTCTCTCTTTACACACCTCATAGATTTCACCTTTCACCTTGATAATCGTTAACCCCTGTTGCAGCAGAAGACAATATGCTAATGGTCACAAGGTCTGCACCTGTGGTTGGCTGAAGAGGAAATCTTGTCGTAAGTTATGTTTCAGCTCCTGAGTCCTAAGCTGGAAGGACCTTCTGATAACTTTTCTATGAAACCAGCAGAGGGACTGGAGTGGACCTCAGAGCTGCCCAAGACTGAAAAAATGACTTTTACTCTTACCTCACCTCCATTGAATCAGCTCTTAATATGACCACAAATCCCTACAGAACATGTACCTACAGGCTATTAGGTGTTGTATCTTTTATAAAATGAACAAACCCTCACTCTGGGTTGGCCATCCTATAACAAACTACTTTCTTCACTGTAAACTACTGCTTATGCATTTCTTTTGGCCAGTGTGCTCATCCGACAGACTCAAACACTGGGGTTTGATAACTAATTCAAAGTGAAACCTCAAGTGTCCACTGAATTCCCATTACAGGAAAAACTTACTCCAAAATCCATTTCAAACTCCACAAAGACCTTATCCCTACCAAGCTCCCTCTCATTTGACGCATCATTACGGCCCTGCTCCTTGCTTCTCAAATAAGACAAGCATGTTTCTGCCTCAGAGTCTTTGCATTTGTTGTTTTAAATGGTTGTAATGTTCTTTCTCTGGATACTTATACTGTTCATTCTCTTTGCCAAGTCTTTGCCTCAAAGTAGACTTGCCCAATCATCATGGTTGCTATAGAAATAGGAAACATATACCAGGAAGCACTAAAAAGGCTGTCTCTTAAATATAAGGTGTTTGATAATGGAATAGTAAATTGGCATCTTTTTGTTGAGTAATTGTCAATTTCTGTATCACACATAAAGCAATATCTGCTACATGTACATATGTGCTTATAATTGTCCTTGCAGCATTTTTTTTGTTGGTAAAGAAAAGCTGGAAACAAACTGAGTATTCACAAATCAATCTACAGATTGAGTACAAAATAATGGACTATTTGGCTAGGACCATGAATATGCTGTGTTTGCAAGAAGAATTCCCTGCTACGATGTACAGTATATAAAATGCCCCACAAGACATATATGTTTATAATTTTTGAGTCTTGAATCTTACTCCATTTTTCACATCAACACAACTAAATATTTTCATGATTTCAAGCACACTGAATATATATACATCAGAAATCCCCATCCTGTATAAGCTGAGGGAAGATAATAAGTTATTCTATGTAGGACATTTTCATTTTTTTTAAACATTCTGCTGAGATATGTTAACAATGACAACATTGCATGTTTTATTATTACAAAATCTGCATGTTTATTTCTGTCTGAATCTGTAGCTGACAGTCACATGGAGTTTAAAAACTGGTGCAAAATAATTATATATCTTCTAGTATGGTGTTATCTGAATATTTTCATGTTGAAATCCATATTATTTTATTATAATTAGCATTTCTTTTATTTGTCCTTTTCTCATTTGGATCATTAGCACACTTTGCTGACGATTTAAAGATTTATTTTTATTGTTTTTGACAGAGAGAGAGATACAGAGGCAGAGACAGAGACAGAGAGAAGGGTGAGGGCCCAGAACAGTCTCCATAGTTGCACAACATTGATTTTTTCACATAGTTTCATTCCACAGGTGAGTGCGGGTCTGCACAGGGCAGGAACTGGGCTGAGGTCTTACCCTGGTGAGAAGTGAACTGGGGGCACTCCCCAGTTCAGCATATGGTTCCGCACGGTCCGGGGCCCAGATTCGATTCTCGGTCCCTGGGGCTGCAAAGTGGGCGCTTAACCCACTGAGCCATCCCAGCTTCCCCTGTTGACTGATTTAAGTTTTTGTTTTTTTTTTTACACATCTTGATAGATTATTATATCAATAAATGTTGATTCAGGATACAAAACAGCATTGCAAAGTTTTGTTGAAATGATTGAGCATCACAGACAGAAATATTTTCTCATACTTTGTTGCTGCTCAAATGTCAACATTTAGTTGCTGGTTCAACAGCATCAGCATCATCTGGGATCTTATTAGAAATTCATAATTTCAAGGTCCTCCCTCCTACCCACCCAATTGGAGTCTGTATTGTAATATTAATATCTGTAGTGCATTCACATTCACACTGAGATTTGAGAAGCACTATTTTAACCCATCTACTTGCCTCCTTTTCTGCTGCTAGTATTTTAGTCCTGAATATTTTACTAAGGATTCTGCAAGTGTTTAAGTCTTCCTACTCACGATATCCTTCAATCCAGTCATCAAGCAGTAGTAAGAATACTCTTTTTAAAAGAAAAAAGAAGTCTAACCTGTCTGATCCCTTCAATGGCATATTGTAGGCTGACCAGATGTCCTGTTTTAAATAGAATAGAAAACAATGGTACTATCCTGTTTCAAATGGTACGTATGGTCAGCCAAGTTTCACTGGGTGAAACTCGAGGTATCAATAGGCTGACCATATGTACCATTTGAAACAGGACAGTGCCATTGTTTTCTTTACAGGTTAAAACAGTATAACTGGTCAGCCTACATATTAGTACTCTTAGGAAAGCCCTCATAGCCCTCCTTGCACACGGCCCTTGTTACCAAGAGGCCCTGTGTGATCTAATTGCAATGCACTTCAGCCATCTCATTGTGGGCAAATCTGAATTTCCGTAACTAATGACACTGAGGTTTTCTGTTTATAACGATCTGTGATATTTCTTATATTACAGTCTTCGCAAGTGCTAGTCCCGTCATTTCAAAATCTCTTTTCCATTTCCCGACCTCATTTCCTTAATTTTGCTAGTTCTTATTTTTCCTGTAAATATGAACTCAAATATGAGTATATCTTCTTCAAGAAAAAAACTTTTTTAAAACATTATTATTATTTGACATTTTTTATTTAAAAAATTGATATATTCCAGAATTATATTTTTTATTGAGAAATTGAAATGCGTGTGGACAATATCCAGATTGTATATGATGATTAAAACTTTGACCATGATCTCTGCAGCAGTCAGTTTGAAAGCCAACAGTGACTAGCTCAGAAAATCAGAATTTATCCCTGCTCCCAATGCAGGACCAACCAGAGAAAGCCAACTGTGTTTTCCCTCCAACCACAGAGAATGTCCTGCCTCCTGCGAGCTGGCCTACAGCTTCCCCCACAACTTCCAAGAACAGTATATCTAGGACTATCTCTTTACTTTCCTCTAAAGCTCATCCATCCCCTCTGCCTGTCTTTAAGTCTCTGGCAAAGTCAAGTAATGGTGACATCTTTGCTTTAGCAAGTGCTGAATGAACAGCCTTTTTTAATATTTTTTCTCATTTGGATCATTGTTATTTATTTCCAAATCACTATCTTAATGATTTGAAAATAATTTCTTTCTCTTGTATGAAATTTATACAATGTGATAAAAATAGTATAAGAATTGCAAGGAGATCCTGTTATTCTCTGTATTTTTTTTCTCAAAACAAAGAACTCTCAAGTCTAAATTTATATTATCTGTTTTGAAGTACCAAATATATTTTTGGTGTATGTAACAAGAGCACAGGTATATTAACATAATCCTATATTAAGAGCATTTAAGAATTATGGAAAGTATATTTTGTTTTCAGCCTTTCAGCATTTTCAAAATCAGTCTATTTTTTGAAATATTTTGTTTTGTTATATGTATGTGCTTTGCTGAATAGCAACACACACTAGACTATTTCTAACCTGGGGGCAGTCACTTCTAGAAAATTAATTTCAAAATAGTATGCTACTGCATTGTATTTATGTGCAAGTCATTTTCATAGAAAACTGTATCTCAGTACACTCAACCAAGTTAAATACTGCAATTATGTAATGCAATAATAGAAGTAGAAAGAAAAAGATGTGGTTTTAGATGGGATTTGAAGTGGCAGCTTCAATAATGCAGAAAGACATAGAAAGCCTGTTCCAGATGTTAGTCACTGCCACAAAGAACACTGGGAATGATCATTTTGCATGAAGTAACACAGAAAGATAAATGAATTCCGTGTCTTTTGAACATATCAATTTAGAGTTTGCAATTTTAAGTTACAGACCTAAAGTTGGGGAAAAAGCAATTTGATAGATCTGAAGATATACCATAGCTTGATTTGAAATTAGGTTCAACTTTTATTGACAACCTACTAAGTGCTAGATAACATGCAAGAGTTTTAGGTATATTGCAATTGTGAGTTGCTGGAGAACCCCTACTCTGAAATTGAGGGAAAAAATAGCTTTGGATGAATACATATTCAGAATGCCAGGGTTCACAGCACCAACTATAATGATGTTGATCAAAAGGTTAATTTTATTTCCAGATTTGGGAAAAGAGCATAGTTTCTGATTAAAAACATACTATTTATTGACTGTAAGCATTTGCCTTATGCAGAAAAATATGGCATCCCCCTTTATCTGCAAGGAATACAGTCAAAGATCCCCCAGTGGATTCCCCTAGTAAATATTACTGAATCCTATATGTACTATGTTTTTCCTATACTTATATACCTATGATAAAGTTTAATATATACTCATAAATTAGGAACACTAAGTGATTAACAAAAATAACTAATAACAAAATAGAATAATTATAATATACTATAATAAAAGTTGTATGAAGTGGTCTCTCTCTTCAAATATCTGTTCGTATTGTACTCGTCCTTGTCTTGTGATGACATGAGATGACACAGTGCCTACATGATGAGAGTAAGTCAGGAGAATGAGAGGATTGTGACATAGCATTAGGCTACTATTGACTATCCATCAGAAGTAGGATTGAGTAGCATGAATTTCTGTTTCCTTCTTCACAATTTCACAGATAAAGATTCCTTCTTACCGTAGATCTTAGTAACCTCAGCAGTGATTTTTTTTTTCTTTCCTTATTAAGTTGAGAACTTTCACGTTTTCATTAAAGAAAGCACTTTACAATTTCTCTCTGGCAAATCCGAACTGCCAGCCTCACTACTCTTACACTTAAGGGCTGTTATTCAGTAAAATAAGGTGGATGCAAACACAAGCACTGTGATAATGACAGTCAATCTGATAACTGAGCCAGATATTAAGTGACTAACTGGAGAGGAGTGTGTCACAGTGTGGAGACCCTGGACAATGGAATGATTCAAGGCCCAGGTGGGACAGTACAAGATTTCACCAGACTACAAAGAATGGCACGCAACTTAAAATTCATGAATTGTGTATTTCTGGACTTTTCCATTTAATACTTTCAGACTGTGGTTGACTGAAAGTAACTAAAATTGCAGAAAGCAAAATTTCAGGTAAGGAAGGACTCCTGTATGAAAAATGCAAAACTAATAACCCATAATCCAGCATATATATATCATTTTAATATTTTATATAGACTCTCAGATTTTAACTAAATTTAATATTTATATACTTCATATATATATGATTTTCTCTTGTATAATATTAATAATTCTCCATCTTCTCAGGGTAAGTCAAATTCCACATCTTCCATGTAGGTTCCTGACTATCCCAATACTTTCTCTGAATCACCATGGATGTCATTCCCTTTATCTCTTACAAGAGGACATATACACTGACCATTAACCCTTGAAAAACAGTCTGTTTGAGTAGCATGTACTACCTAGAAGTCAGTCAAGCTTTATACTTTATATTTTTTTAATATTTATTTTTTTTCTGATCATGGAACAGAGTTTCTTGTATAGCTTTGTACTATTCAGGACTTCCTTAGCTCATGACAGAAAGCCACCTGGGACAAGGTTAAGTGATTTGTTTAGATGGAAAAGACAGACATAAAGGCAACTTTATTTTGGGAATCAAAGATAGAACTCTATTTTTATCTCTGTTTCTGGGCACATTGGCAACATTTTCCTTTGCTGGAGGTAAGCTTATTCAATTTTTGTGTGTATGGATGTATGAGAGAATGAGCTCATCTCACCACAAACAACTTTCATGTTAACCTTACAATGCTGTTGCAAGAAAGACAAAATGACTTCTTTCCAGGGAACTCAAGCCAGAAAATCCTGAAAAGGGAATGCAACTCTGACATACCCACTCCTGGACTGACTGCCAGGGGTGATGGGTGGCAGGGCTGTTATTATTATTAGCCTACACTGTATCATGTGTTTACCTTGTATTGATAAGTATAGGGCTTTGATTTGTATCCTCTAACAAAGCTAAGCATTTTTTAGAGTCAAAATGTTGCCAAAACGCTGTACTAAATTATTTTCTTGTTCTGTGTAAATGCCTTATCCAAGTTGTTTATAAAACTACTATTAGTAAAATGTTAATAGATTATTGTAACTCATCATATGATAAAAACACTTATAATTAAATCTTCTGAGATGGTGGAGCTGACTCCTGGTGGTAATTTCCTCCATCATTATGCTGTAGTGGAAGAGATTTCTGTATGTGTGTTTATTAGAGAAAGTCCACAAATCATAAAAAAAAATACTTCTTTTAGAAAAGAAAATGAAAGAAGGAAGCAAAACCTTGAAGGGCAATGAGAAATAAAGTTTTTAAGTAAGATTATGGGGAAAGCCGGGATGGGTTAAGCTCTTGCTTTGAAGCCCCAAGGACCGAGGATCGAATCCTGGCTCTAGTGCAGGCGGACCCACATGCTGAACTGGGGTGTGCTTCCCGAATGCAGTGAGGCCCCCAGTTCAGTTAAAATATATATATATATATATATATATATATATATATATATATATATATATACACACACACACATAGATATACATATATATGTATATATATGTGTGCGTGTGTGTGTATATATATATATATATATAAGAAATATTATGTAAAACAGATCATGTAATTGTTAAGTGCAGGTTACCTGGGGAATAATTTTTCTACTGAAAATAAAGAAAAATATTGTCATTATCTACTGATATTTGACATGTTTCTCCTATGACATTTTAAATTGTATATTAGTTAATAATTAACCTCATTATCTCAATCTCATCTATAAAAAAACAACAACATCCTCTTAGATAAAACTAGTATTGCTATAGGAACTAAATAAATAATTTAAAAAAATATTCTTAAGTTTCAGCATCCATTATGTAATGGATACGAACAGATTTTATGAGAAAGGCAGCGTGGTAATTAATACTCTCTTTTTTCATGTAGAGATTTCAAGTAATGTGTTCAAGAGTATGTACATAGTGGCTTTCATAGCTGAACCCAGAACCCAAAGCTCACTGCTCACTCCACTACTCAGGATTTTGTGTAGAAATAGTTCATTTCAATCACACTTCCTATCTATGCCAATGTCTTCTGGTATGTATTAGTTATACATTATACATTACATATACAGGTATATTACTTATTAAAAAAGTGCCTAAACCAGATTGCTCCTTTCTCTATATAATATGGTGTGTTTTTCCATTTTAATGAGTGACTCTTTTCAGAAGTACTCTTATAATATTTAGATCCCAGAAATCAATGCTTGATTTTTCTGTAGTTAACCAGAGGAAGTTGAAGTAAAAGAAACTTGTGTTTTGTCAGTGTTGTGTGAATGTAATTCCACATATCAGCATTTTTTACTGCTTATGTTCCATATTTAATCTGTTTTTTCAATTAACTAAGGGGAAAGGGCTATAAAGGATACAAAAGAGAAAGAATGGTTAAATATTTTTAAGTCAAAATTTTCATTTCATGATTGCTATTTGAGCTAAATGGTACCTGGAGAGTAATGCTGGCAATAAATAAATGTACTCTTTTCTAAATGAAAGGCCTTCTGCCATCTCCCAAATGCTTCCTTAGCATAATGACCTTATGTCATTTAAAAATGTACCCATGATACTATCAAATTAAATTACTATCTTTGGTATTTGTGTAAATCTATGCATTGCATTATGTTTATGCCAGCCCCGGGGCTTCTCTCCAAATATATTTATTAATTCCTAATAAATTTGTTATATTGAATCAGTTCTTTTCCTCTGGTGCTCTTATTCCCAGCAGACATGAATATTAATGGAGAGAAAACACGAGGGAAATGGTAATAGCATATGCAGTATATGGATATTCCCTTTATAGTCAGAAACATTTGTGCCCATTGAAACTGGTCTATTGTGGCAGGTACAGAACCTGGAACAGCAAGGTCTCTGGTGGGGAAAGAGCGATTCCAGTAACCACTACCTGAGAGCAAAGTCAGAAAAGGATCTAACACGGAGGATGAGGAGGCACCAGCTTTGCTATTAGTAGCCAGTTCTGACAAGGCCTGGCTGCTGTGGGCTAGGGGATGCTCAGTCCTAGTTGCTGAGGTATGAGAAAGGAAAAGTGGTGTGTGGGTGGGTCAGGGAGAGTAAATGGCCCAAACGAGAGCATATTAGGATATGCTGCACCATCACTTTATTCCAGCTAGCTTTCCCGTATTACTAGAATGATTAAAAATAGCTGCATCTGAAAAGCTCTGTCTGCTATTAAATTTAAAAGCATATCACAGCTATTCACCTCCATTGCATTCCAAAAAGGCAATGTGGCCTCTGGGTGTGGACACTGCACTGTAGTCTGTTAAACACACCCGAAGAGAAGAGACATCAAGAAATGGTGCAACACTAGGTAATTATTAATAAGTCATTGTACACATCACATTTACAGCCAGCAAAACATTTATGAAGGTTATAAAATTCATGGTAAAAATTCAGTTCACAGTCTGAGAGTACTAATCTAAGGCATTGAAATGCAACAATATATTTTCCCGTAAAACAGATTAGAGTGTCTCCTCTGTTCCAGGGACTTTCTTCAATCTATCTTAGTGAATATTTACAAAATAGGAAATATTAATCCAGTTTCAAGATGAGAAGATGTGAGTGTCAAAGAGGTCAAGAAAGCTACACTGAGCAGGAAGAGCCAAAAGCATGGAAGACCATTTGTTTCTGCCCTTGTCCTGCCAGGGTCCTGTTACTCCATCATGCTGTTCTGTGTGTACCTGGGTCCTGGGTCTAAAAAAAAATAGTGCTGAACAAAGAGGGAAGTCACTACTGGATACGGTGTAAGTTAGCATTTACACGCACATCATCAATGAGTAGAATCAAGGGTACCAGGCAAGGTCACTAGATTTCCCAGAGGCTTTAAGTAACTTAATTATAGCTTCTTTCTTGAATATTTATGATTTTGTAAGAAACCCTAGATAGAACACATTACTATGAAAAAGTAAAGTCACAGCATAAAATTGTTGAATACCTCAAGAAAAACTAAGATATACTTGGATCTTATGACATCTGAGGGGCAAAAAAGAAGAAATACAGAAGTGGCCACTAGCTTCATTATAAGGACATGCACAGTGCTAGTCGTAACATTTTCCACAGACAGCAACCCTGGAAAAAGCCTCTCAGTTCCTACTGACCTCAAATTCTATCATTCCCAGCAATGTTGGGCAAGTGTATATACTTATAATTTTAACAATAATTGTAGATCTTTATCTGAATTGTCCAATTTTATCAAATGCTTCTTGGGTAACAGTTGATAAACAGAATAAGCAGTTAATTTTGTTTTTCTGTCATTTTCCATTTTCTGAAAAGAACTAAGTGCATTTCTTTCTTCAGTATGAGATGGTATTTCTATCCGCCAATTAAACTCTTACAAAATAAAACCCCCAAAATACAAACAAAGCTGCCTGCTGTGGGAACACTAGTTAGAAACAGAAATCTCCCAAGAACATAACCATTTGGAAATATTTGGAATATAAACTTTATTGCAAATAGAACATGAATGTCAGGGAACCCCGTGCACCTGTAGGAAATCAGTTAACAAAGTGAGATTTAAATGCTCAGACATGTAAATCCTCTACTAGGTGATCACCCTGAACACCAGTTTGTACTCTCATCAACGGCAGCAGGCGTCTGTCTAGATTCACTTTGATTTACTCTGTGGAGACCTTTTCAGATTTAAACCTGTTTTGCCAAGACAAATGGAGTGAGAAAGGCAATACATTAGATATGAATGATCCAAGCAAAGACAGTTTAGCCCCTATTGTAACTGAAAAATCAAAGGCAGATGAAAGCACCTCAGACCCGTTTTTCACCTTTACTACCAGACAAGGCCATAGACCAGCCAGGAGAAGGCAATTCTAAACAAGTAGCAGTCATTGCGCACCAGGTGATTCTGTGGGTGGGTTGGGGAGGTTACAGGTTCTTCACTTTTTCTAACATGTATTTTTATGATTTATTTTCATGTTTTATTTTCCTCTTTGTAACAACACCCCATCCCCCAAACCTACCCTCCACAGCCCCCCAAACAGGCAGCTTAGATAGCTGTGACAGATGTCACTTTTCCCGGATAGTGACAAGCAGTTATCTCTCTTCTGCTGTGCTGGCTTGGCTTCCATAGGAGGGAAACTGCTGGTCCCACTTTGTTCAATATGTTTGTGAATATTTGACTTTCACAGAAGTCAAAAAAGGCAAGAGCGCTGGAATTCAATAGAAGGTCAGAACGGCCTATCTTGTGCCTGGTCCAGCTTCCTTTTTCTCTACTCTGACATCTGGCATCCATTCCCAGAGCAAGTGAGAGCAATTCCAAGCAGAGGCTGAGGGGGAGGACATCCTGTGCTCACACAGCACGGTCATCAGCGTGAACCCGTGAACTCAGCTCAAAACAAGGCAGCCACAGAAATATATTTGTGACACTGGCCTTGCAGACTTGAAGCACCGCCTGTGGTAGGTGTATTTAAGAAAATGTATTCTGTCACAGAGTCACAATTATACTGATGAGTTTGTTAAATTTTCACCTTCTTATAATATGAAACACAATTACATAATTTTTTGTTTTGATTTGCTTACCAAGAGAGAAAGCAATCAGTCATCAGAAATATTATAAAACCCAACAGTTTAACTCGTGCTCTTAGAATAATACTTCAGTGTATGTCTGCAGGTCATTCATAAAATTCATAATTCAATAGGTCTTTCTCCTATGTAATTATTTCTTTTCTTTTTTTTTCTTTTTAATCACACACGTTGGCTGTCTTCCCAAGTACCCTTTAGATTTTTCATGCTTAATAAATTCACTGGCAGTAGTTCAACTGTTTTAATACTTGTCTTTCTTCTTTGGTAATAATATTTAGCCTCCATTTAAAAAATTCTTATTTATTAAAAAAACAAACAAACAACTCTTTGGACTATGGCACATAGGAAAGAAGCAGGCAACATTATTCAGATAGAATGTAGAAGTTAAACTCCTGGTTAATTCACTTGGTGACCAGGCAAGGTTTTCATCTGAAATCTTGTCATATTCAATATGTAAATCAAAGTTTCGAGACATCAAATGGTAGCTTATGGTGTAGCACTGACTCATAGAATGATTTATTTTTAAAATGTTTAAAGTAACATATACTTATAGTCATTGAGTGTATATTTCAATTATATTTTAAACCATAAGAATAGGTTTTGCTCTACTCAGTGGACAAAATGAAATGCGTTTTCAGAACTTCTTCATTATTAATTTTGTATATATAAGATACATTTATACAAATTGATATATATGTTTATATAAACACATATATACATATTCCTCATTTATTACCACAATTTCCACTTTTTT
This sequence comes from Craseonycteris thonglongyai, assembly GCA_004027555.1. Lineage (NCBI taxonomy): Eukaryota > Metazoa > Chordata > Mammalia > Chiroptera > Craseonycteridae > Craseonycteris > Craseonycteris thonglongyai. The sequence continues at coordinate 3,450 of PVKE010021304.1, read as the reverse complement.
GCTATGCAGCCTTCTTCTTCCCTCTCTTCCTCATTACATATTGACTTATTTACATAAACTCTTAACATCAAATTTTTTCATATTTGTATTCTATTATATATAAGATGGGACTTTATTAAATGTGACAAATTGTCTGTCTTATGTACTCAAATACAACGATTAGTCATGCTTATTTACTACAAACTCTGTGGTCCATTCAGGGGCTAATGACATACTGTTTTTAAATTTGCAAGTGGGAATTTCAATACTGACACTATTGCTAAGCAAAAGCCTCATGACACAAAAGGCAGACAAAATCTGATGAGGGTGGAATGCCTTAGCAAGTTTTGTTCATCATTTTTTAAAATTTTACTTTACTATATATACTTTTAATGTAGTGTGGCTGATTTCTTAGCTTAATGGAGAATAAGTTCTGCCCTATAGGAGAATGATAAATAGTCCAGCTCCTGAATTTATTGTGAACCTCATGGGCAACTGTATGGGACAGCACTGAGATGCATGCCCAGTGAGTGTGCGTTGACATACCACATGGTCTTCCCAGAGCTGATTTGTTTCTCGTGGTTTGTCTCTTTTTGTTGTGTGTGTCTATAAAATGCTTGACTAACTGGGTGTAAGATAGCAGGAAAGTAGAAAATTCTTCTTGTATCCTTTTATAATTTTGGTACATAATTCACAAATATAATGAAAAATTACTGTCTTAGAATAAGAAATATGTAGTTATTTAGAAAAAAAGTACTTTAAATTGAAAAAAATTATCCAATATTTCCATTAATTTATAAAATATGTTATGAAATAATTTGTCATTTTATCCAGTTTTATAATTGTTAGATTTTATCTAAATTTACTATAGAATTTATTAACTTATCGTAGATAAATGTTAACATTCATATATTGAGACCCATCTTTGAGAAAGAAATAAAACTAATGTTTACTTGGCTAGTTTACTATTTAACTGTATACTACATTTGACCATGATGTTATATTTTAATACAATATGGATTCAATTTGCTACAATGTATTAAGTATTTCAAGACACACTGTAACTACCAGGTATTAAAAAAAATATTTTCAGGATCCACACTTGCATTTATTTCCTTTATAGTTTTTGTATTATTTAATCCCAGTATACCTACACATTTTATCATCACTTTTATTGTCATTATATGACTAATAGTCATAATTTTTATTTGAATGACTCATGTTTACATTATGATTACTTCTCTCATTATTGATTATTGATTGCAATGATGATATTCAGAAGAATTTCCTTCTTTTGAATAATTTTCTTGCTATCAATTACTCTCTAAAAAAAAGGGCTTTTTTAAAACCCTTGATACATGTTCCCATATATATTTTCTATAATATTGTATAATTTTATAACACAAAAGAGACTTAGTAATGGGTATATATTTTTATTATGCTATATATAATTACTGAGTTAATAAAACAAATAAATAAAGCTTCATCTTGAATATATTTCACTTAAAATACTTTCTAATCAAAATTATTTTAAATATCAATATTTATTTCCAAAATTTTTTTTGTAAATTTAAGTAATTTTGTTTTTCATATATACTCACTTATGTTACTTGTTTTCTTCATTAGCTGTTAGCTCATTGAAAAATAAATATTTTTGTGATAAACATTTCCTGTTTTGTACTGATATTGTTATGGAATATTTAGGGAAAAAATTATTTTTCATATGACCACAGATATCTTTAATTTATTGTCTTTATATTTCTTGTATTTAACTTAGTGTTTAAAAAGTGATATATTTTTTCTTAATGTTTATAATCAGCTTTATGTTTGTCCATTTTATAATTTTATGGTATAAGATTTCTTAATATTTTACTATAATTAATTAATCTCCTTCTTATTTTGTAATATGCTTAAGGATATATACTAAATCTATCATTTTTCTAATTCAGTCAACATCAAAACGCTGTGTATTGAATAGTCCTTCTTTATGTTAATAATTTTATTTTACCCCTTCTTGTCACAGTAAATTTTTCTATATAATTGTGTTTTTCAGAGCCACTTTGTCTCAACCTTCCATCTGTCTGTTCCCTGATATTAACAGATGGTTTTAATTAAAGTTTCATTACAATGTTCATTTTTAAATGCTGACAAATCTCTACCCCTGTGAATACAGGAAAAAAGTAATGATTAGATAGTCAAAGAAAAGTTATCCACAAAAACATCAAAAATACAGAGTCCATTGTTCAATAGCTATCCATACAACTTGAGAATTGGTATAATTTGACTTATTACAATCTATTCCTCGACTATGCTTTAGTTATACATAGTATTGAATGTGAACATAGTGTGACAACACACAGTATGAGAGGTTAGGGTTTTATTTTTTTTTAAGGGGAAAACCTTTTGAGTCTTTAATATCTTTAATGTGTTTCTTTTATTTTCTTTATTGTAGCATGTACTAGGTTGGGCACATCCAACCTGCAGCTCAAGACGGTTTTAAATTTGGCCCAACACAAATTTGTAAACTTTCTTAAACATTATGAGATTTTTTTGCATTTTTTTTCTTTAGCTCATCAGCTATCAGCTATCATTAGTGTGAGTGTATTTTATGTGTGGCCCAAGGCAATTCTTCTTCCAATGTGGCCCAGGGAAGCCAAAAGGTTGGACACCCCTGTGAGTTAAACTGTTACAGACATTATCTAGATGCTTTCACTACCTTCTAGAAATTCTGTGTAATATGAGCATATTTTGCACAATTCATTAAAATATTATTTTCCACTTTATTGATTATAGTTCTGACATATTCTAGACATATTCCAATAAAAAGAGCAGTTAACTATGACTGATTTAAGGACTGACTTGGCATGTTTTGATGCCAAATATTTACAGCTCAGAAAAACAGAGCCATACTTACAGATCACCTTCTTAGGTGCCACGAACAGCATTTATATGAGTGGATCAGATAATGTCTGGATGTCTAGGTCCCAATGTAAAATGACTGTCAAATTATACTGTATTTGGAGGTTGACTCTGCCAAATGAATCATAACAAAGGACATGTATGTTTTATGCAGGTAAAATTATGAATTTTTAAAAACTTGTGTCAAAATGGAAAAAATACATTGATTTGCTTCATTAACTTTAATGGAAAAGCTCATGAATATTACACTAAAAATAAGTTTATCCTTTGCCCAAATGAAAGAGTTTATCTAACAGTTGAAGAAGTCCCCTGAATATACCTTCTTCCGTGGGACAAGATGTGTTGGAAAATCACTGGCATACAAAATTATTTTTAACATTCTTACGACTCTGGCAGGATCACTGTTGCTCTGCCCAACTATATCAAAGCACTTAGATTTGTAATCACATTAATTGTAAGACTAACTTCATTTACTTTCTCTTATATTTTTCAAAGGAAAAAAATGAGCTCTTGGTCAAACACTGTTCTTTATTCCTCAAGCTCTTGCTTACA
>PVKE010021303.1:0-26651 GCA_004027555.1 Craseonycteris thonglongyai | reverse complement strand
TTTTTTTTTTTTAAGATTTATTTTTATTGTTTTTGACAGAGAGAGAGAGAGAGATACAGAGACAGAGACAGACAGAGAGAAGGGGGAGAGGTCACAGCTTTTCTGTTCGTTGAATTGGGCCGTCTGGATTTCCGTTTGAACAAAGCCATTTGTCTAAGGACCCTTGAATTCTGTTATCCATTGATATATTCTTCTGTTTTCATTTCATCATATTCAAAGTTAAGAAGCAGATGAGTTCCCACTGACACCCCCCAAACCACGTTTTCTGTTTCTGCCTGCCTTGCTATTTTTCCTTAGTTCCTTATTGCCCTATCCCTCTTATTTCTAATGATGGTTATCATACCAGTGGGAATATGAGAGATGATTTTAGTTGGTATAGGGACAAGCATTCCATTTTAATAGCTATGTTTCTAATGAGTATAAAGAAACATGACTCATTGGGATGTGCTCATAAAATGACTTAATTTTGTCTCCCACCGTCCTTTTATGTTTGTTCAGTGGGATTAGTTCTTTCCCTTCTCTAGAATGAAAACTCAGTCAGTCCCCATACCTTTTTGGGTCATTCTTAGGTAGCAGATTCTGTGGTCACTTTAAGTCACAATTAGTATTTAATATGTCTAGTCCTCTGTCACTGGGCTGGGAGGGACAGGAAAGGGCACACTTAGCCAGCACTGTTGTCTTCCAGCTTCCTGGGCCCAGCAGTATTTAATGCTGATTCTCTCTCTGTGGTTATGTTCATGGTTTCTCAGAGAATTCCTCCACCACCCCACCACCCCAACTGCGGGGATCATTCACCTCTAGGTGCCTTATAAAGAGCACACTGTCCTCTATTCTAGATCATAGTTCTTTCCTTAGCCCCTAAAATCCAGTGATTCACCTCCAGCCTCTTGTGGCCAAGGTCCTTCAGTCTGTCTGAGGGGCCTTCTTGGATGAGACCTGCTCTGACCGTGTGCCAACACTCAGTTGCACGTGACACCTATTATTCCAAGGAAACAATGGCACATTTTTTTGGTATAGTGCATCTAGGGATGCATTTCCCCCAACCCGGCCCCAAGCTCAGCCACCTCCCATGGTTCCTTGGATAGCAGATGGCAAGCCTGTGTCTCATGCCTTGGATGTCTTGGGTGGTGGTCAGATGCCAGTCCACCCTGTCCACCCTGTCCTCCAAGTTGCAGGGTCAGACATCAGGTTTCCTGTTGTCGTCCTGAGGAGTCCTGTTGAAGCCCCTCCCACTGCTTGGGAATATCAGATCTGTTGTACAAGACTTTTGATTTAACCTCTAGTTATTTGTATATCATTAAAACTATGACTGTCACAAGAAGCCCATATTATTGCTTAGGGTAAGGCTATAGTATATATTTAACTAAACATTTGACTTCGATAAAAAGGTTAACAACATCTAACACATACTGAGTACTTATGATACCAGGTACTGTTTTCAGTACAGTAAACATGTTCTTTAACCCTCATGAGAGAAGTACTTGTATTATCTCTATTTTGCAAAAGAGTAAACAGACTAAAAAGAGATGTTAAGTATCTTGTTCAAGGTCACAGTGTTAGCATCCGAGCTGGCTTCAAATGAAAAGATCTGAACCCATAGTGTACACATCTAAATCACTATGCTCTGTCTCTTCCCACAAGGGTGTTGGGCAACCACGATATGCCGTGAAGGCAGGAGGCAAATGGTAGGAAAATGCTGCCTCAGAACTGATTGTCTTCACTCTGGCATTCAAGCATTCCATGCATCGCTTTTACCTGCTTTTCCAACTTCTTCTGTGCCCTAACCAGAGCCTAATCCATATGCCGGTCACCTGCCAAGCACACGCCCACCCTGTACCTCATTAATTTCCCTGCCCCAAGGGCCCTTGCCTGCTTTGCTGGCTCTTCAAGTCAAAGTCCTTCTAAAAGCCAGTGTCCGTCTTTGTTGCAAAGATGTGTTAGACATAAACCACTTCAGCTGGGATCTTTTACTCCTTTTGTAATTTTATCACTAAATTGGCAATAATTTTGTGCTTTTATGAAAGAAGCACTGAAGAACAGTTAGCAAACCCAAATTCTGATTGCTGCCTGTCATTAACCACCTGTTGCTAATTTATACAAGGACTTTGACTTCTCTGAATCTTGTTTTCATCATTTTTATAGGGTGGGTAAGGATCAGCTTCCTTCAGTTTTCAATATTCTATGATCCATGTTTACTTTCTTGTTCCCACCAACTTAAAAATTTTTGAGGGCTGGGACAGTGTCTTGTATATCTTAGTGCCTTCAGGACTCTACAAGATTTCACACAGAGAAGGTATTTAATAATGCTGTTGGTTGGCTGGTGGGAAATGCTGCCGTAAGTCTGGGCTTGACTGACTTTTAGAAATTGCCTTCTCCTGGGGGATCACTGGTAAGAACTTTGCAATTCTCCTTTCTGCATAAATTTATAACAAAAGCTTGGGTTATGCCTTTTTTTTTTTTATAAGAAAGCTAATGTAATGCTATCAAGATGCACCATTTCAAAAATCCAAAGCATTCTAAAAATTCTAAAACTGAAAGCTTTTCTTTAACTCATGTGATGGCAAAGCCTGACTTGGATTAACACGAGGCCATTCTGTCTACTTTGCGAGCGTGCATATTCATAGATGTGGCCACAGAAATGTTCATGTGTATGATGGGGGTGGGGTGCTGCTCCAGCCCCGGCTGTGGGATTATGTAATCTATGGGATGTGCTCTATGTCACTTTTTAGAAATCTAAAAAGTCATTGTAAGGGTTTCGGATAAGAGGTTGCGGTACTGTATGGTGCTTCTCCACAGAGCTGCTGTTGGCACCAGGGGAAGGACAGATCTTTGTTATGTGGGACTCTTCCAACATCAGCACAAATGCTCACCTGACCTGCCTCACTGGCCTCACCCTAATCCTGGTCCTGGTTCCAGTACAATACAACTACAGCCTGAGCCTTAGTTTACCAGTTTGATTTTGTAAAATATTGCATTACGGCATTATTTCTCTTGATTACTAATTTTTGGCACCTCCTTAAATTTAAATTTGGTGCCCGAGATAAATGCTCTCATGCCTTATTTTGTCCCAGCCCTGCATGACTCCTAAACCCAGAATGTTTTTCCTCTGGGAATGTTTTTTCCAGAGGTCGCTTCTCTGGGATAAATGGGTGTATCTCAGGGTGGGAGGTACTTGCTGGGTGGGGGGCATTTGCTGGGTGTTCACTTCAGTGTAATGTGAGTGGGGTCCCTGTTGGCTCCTTGTCCCAGTCAGCTCCTCAGAGAGACTTGTCAACTGGTTCCTAGAAATACTTTCTACTTGTGGGTGTTTTCTTTGGATCCCAAGTGAGCCTGGTTCCTCTACTTTCTTCTGAGAAGAGAGGCAGCTACTCATTTGAGAGTCAATCTGTTAATTCCTATAGCTGCTTTGACCTGATGTTAATAAATAAATAAATAAATAAATACAAATTTATATACAAGGTGAACCAAAAGTAGGTCAACAGTACGGTAAATGAAATAAATCTTATCATTTACCGTGCACCTACTTTTGGTTCACCCTGTGTATGTATATGTGTGTGTGTGTGTGTGTGTACACACACACACACACACATACATATACATACTCCTAGAAAAACATGAAACCAGTAGAAAAATGTACGATGTTGGGATCTAAAGTGTTCTATTGTGTTTTATTCAATTTTTGTGTGTGTGAAGAAACTGAGAGGAGAGGTGATAGAGTGTTAGTGGAAGAGCCAGGCTCAGAACGAAAGCCCTGTTTCTGGACTCCCCATGAGCACTCCCAGCCAGCAGGCTGCTCTCTTCCTTTCTCCACAGGCCCCTGAGTCCTCAGGTTGGGGAGGACACTGAGTCCATTAGCTTTCTCCTGTTGATTGAAGGATACATATTTATTTTGTTGTTTTTTTGTTTTTTTTGCACACCCGTGGGAATTTAGGTCTCATTTCCCCTCAATTAAATAACCAGGTCCTCTCAGAATCTGAGCCCTGAGTATTTCTGGCCTGCCTTAAGCATTTTGGAGGTCTTCTGAGATCATTTCTCAATCCCTATTCCTGTCCACAATTCCTCGCGTTATGGCATTTTCCATAAATACATATCCTTAAGCATCCTCTTACAAACTGTTTACTCATCTTCTCATCCATTAAGATGATATTCCCCAGACCAAGCCTGGCACCCATTCTTTGACTTCTTCCAAACATATCTTTGCCTCTGGATGTTGAACCATTTATTATTCCCCTGGCCCCTACAGAGGACTTGTGGTCTTCTACCTATTGTCATTACGCTGGAAAATGCTGAGATATGGCATAATTTAAATTAATCATAGAAATGAAATTTCCCAAAGGTGCCAAGTTGAATAGTTTTCTTAAGCCCCATAGATTTACCTCATTGTCCATATACCCATCATTCACGAGCTTTATGTAGATATCTGTAAAAACCATTGAATTTATTCTGTGGGATTGATCATTTGAAACCACCCAATTCTGCTCACTCCTTCATTCCCCTTAACACTACACTACTCTTGCTTCTAAGGGCACATGATGTGGAATAGTACCCCCTTTTTATTTCGCAAATATTTGTAATGCCTCCTATTACCTTGAACAGAATTCATAGATAGTGCTTATATGACCTACCTATTTATGTAAGTTTAAAAATATGAAAAAAATCATTAAAATGGCCTAACTGTAATAGAAAAGAGAAACAAATAAATTAGTTATAATACAGTGTCGTGTTTTCTAAGATGTAATTGCTTGGGCATGACTACAGGGAAGACAGAAGGAGTCAGATGCTTGAACCTGTACATAGAGTCACTGAGAATGTAACAAGTCACAAACACCCACAAGATACAGGTGTGTTGTGTGGCTGACTCGAATACCGGGAGAAGTGCTGCTGAAGTGGATGTGATTTTCCTAAATGCTGAACCACTCTTGGTAAAGTTCCGAAGAACATAAAGTAGAGTATCCCCTTGATTTTACTCCAGTGGTATTTCTGGACAATGCAGTGTATGCTAAAACCATGCACAAATCCTCTTGTGTTTATTTCAGAAAGGGGCTCAGTTCTAGATGCAGATAATTACAAATGGACTTCTCACCTCTGACTGTCCAGTGGACCATTCTAAAGTCACGTGGGAGAGTTCTTTTGTGGGCTGCTGTGGGAATGGAAGGACATCTGGCAGTACCTGGAGCACTCCCTGCCCACTGTGGTGCTGAGAGAGAGTCCCCCATATTCCAGGAAGTGGCCCTGTTGAGAACTACTGGGCTGGAAGAAGGACCAGGACCAAATCCTGGGAGACCTGTGTTCTAGGTCTGAACTATAGTGCCTTGATATTTGTGTGACTCCTGATGCCAGGGTCTCCTCTCTGTAAAGGGGATTTGATGATACCCACATCCTGCTGGCTGTTGGGACTATGGCTCACTGTGCTCCCCTTCACGACCTCAGGACAGCCAGAGTAGAACCCCATAACGTGAACCCCATAATATATACTCCACTCACAAGCTCCCCATCACTGTGGTCTTTCTTAGTATTTAAACATCCTCAGTTCTCTCTTATCTAGAAAAGAAGGGAGGGAAAAAGAACACACCCCATCTCTACTTCTCCAGCAGCTTTCTCTCTCTTTTCCTTCACAAGCAGATTTCTCGAGTCATCTATATACACTGTCTCAGTCACCTCCCTTTGTAGTCCTTCCTTAAATGGCCTCCGGTGCCCTCTGAGCTGCTAAACCTCTCTAGCCTCTATCTGACTTGCCTTTGCAATTGACCTCACCCCCAAGTCTCCTGCCTCACTTCCCTGACAGGGTCTTTTCCTGGGTGTCCTCCTGCCTCCCTGGCCCTTCCTCAAGCCCTTTCACAGTGCCTCATCCGATGCCAGCCCTGGATGTCAGCCCTTGCACCTTCTCATCAGCATGCTCCTCCTCAGTGCTGCTCCATCCAGCTCCTGCCCCAGCCTGGAGTCCTCTGAGCATCTCAGACGTAGAGCATCTAAAACCCACAGCTCACCATGAGTCACCTCCAACTCAAGCCTCTTCCTGAACCCTGCTCTCAGGAAATGGCGTCACCATTGCCCAAGTCAGAAGTCTGGGTGTCACCCTCCCCTTCTTCCTCTCTCTCAACCCCTCCCACTAGATCCCTCACCTGGTCCTGACAGACCTGCATGTTAATAGCTTTGAGTCTTCACTCATTTGAGTTGCTTACTTGACCCTCTTTGACATTTAGGATTGCAGCCTCTACTTACTGCTTGGGCTGGAGTGAAAACTTTAGAGGCCCTCAGCACTGGCCCGTTTAGGGTCCTATAAGTAACTAAAAAGAAATGAATATAGTTCTAAGTTATACAATCATGGGTTTAGAAACAGCAAAACTTTACTTGTGCAATGAAACTACAATAGCTTCTTCTTGCTTCTCTCTCATTTTCTCTTCTTTAAAATCATTTTCTTTGGTGTCCTGCCATGGGTGGCACCCTAAGCATATGCCTAGCAAGCCAGCTGGGCATTCCAGGACCACTTAGAATGTCAGCTTCCTGCGGCCAGGGTTGGGGTCTTTGCCTCTGTGGTCTTTGGATATACCTGGTGGCATGACATAGATACAGAGTAATTGTTTAATGAATTTATTAATGAATGCGTGAAAAATGAGATGAACTCGAAAGGGCTCACATAAGTAGAAGGCACTGCCAGAATGTAACTCATTATTATTATTAGCTTTCTGGTGTTTGATGTTACAGTAGAATTTCCAAGATTTTCTATTACCAGTGTTTTAAAAACAACCAGCCCCACTGCTGTGCTTCAGTGTTCATACTCCAGTCTGCTTAGCATTGCGTAGTCTGCACATGAAAAGTGCATATAAGGATTTCTGAATTAATAAGTAAATGAATTTGTCCCATCTGATGGTTTGCTCGATTCCCTTTAGCTGGCAGTGAGGCTGCTTAAAGAGGCTCTGCCTGGCTGTGAGTTGTTTAAAGTGACCACACTCAGCTGTGACAGACAGTTAACCTGGGGAGGGAGTCTATGCCTGTGAGGGGGAGGGGAGGAGGGGGGTTCCTTTGGACTAACAGCAGTGATGGTGCTGGTGGTGTGGGAAATGGGGTGTCCACCCTAGAAAGCCTGTGTGAGATCTCAGAAGGGGAGCAATGTGGCCTGAAGGCTAAGTCAGGCAGTAGGAAGAAGACTAGCCACAACCTTTTGGTGGGCAATGAAATACCACATAAAACCTTTAGGAGGCTTAACAAATATAACTTACCTTATTCTTATGGCCTTGTGAACAAAGCAGGCACCAAAACATTTCCAGAAAATATTAACTACTTGTAAGTGTAGACCCAAAATGTTAATCAATCACTCCTGTCCTCTGGTATGAATAGGGAGGCCTCCCAGAAGACTGTGGATCTTAGGAGAGGGAGGAGGAAAAGGTAATAGAAGTGGAGGACCAAATGTGTCCCCAAGGGATATATTGGCGGAGCTGGAATTTTTGTGCGCAATGCAGACATGGGATGAGCAATATCCTCTCCGGATTCACCCTCAGTGTCTGCTCCACCCACCCTCTCTCTAATGGAAGGACCCCCCCCTTTTTCTTTCTTTCTTTTTCTTTCTTTCTTTCTTTCTTTCTTTCTTTTCTCTCTCTCTCTCTCTTTCTTTTTGTTATTGTTTTGTCTCAAAACCTCATTTGAAAAGTAATCTCAGACTCACAGAAAAGTTGCCAGAATAGTACAAAATATCCAGATAGTCTTTATTCAGAGTCACTTTTTATTTTTAACATTCTGCCTCATTTGCTTTATCATTGTTCTCTCTTTCTCTTTCTCTCTCTCATATTTTCTGAACCATTTAAGAGTAAGTTGCCTACATCATGGCCCTTTAAATGTTTCAGTGTGGATTTCCTAGGAATAAGGATACTATTTTATATAACCTGCAGTAAATCATTATACGATCCTTTATCTTATCTACTGGTTGTATTCCAGTTTTATCAGTGGACCCAATAATGTCCTTCATGGCCCTCTTTCCTCCCTAGTAATACAGGATCCAGTCTAGGATCCCATACTGCATCTCATTGCCACGTCTCTTTAGTCTCCTTTCATCCTGAACAGTACCTTAGCCTTTCTTTCATGCCATTGGCATTTTTAAAAAATATAGCTCCTCCCCCCTTTACAAAAAATATAGAATGTTCTTCCCTTTGGATTTTGTCTGCCTCGTGTTTAGACTCTGGGTTATATATTCCCAGCTAGGATATGGTGTCCTTTTCAGTATATTCCATCCAGAGGCACTGAATGTCCACTGCCCCTTATGAGTGATGTGAAGTTTGATCACTCGGTCAAGGTTTTGTCCAGTTCACTGTGTATTTATTATGTTCCCTTTTTCTAATAAGCAATCTGTGGGGAGCTACCTCAAGACCATAGAAATATCCTGCTCTTCATCACCATTTCACCCCTTGACTTACCAACCATCCTCTCTGGGTATGCAGGTATTTCTGGATCCCATGCACAGTGTGGGAGTTCAAAGCTGTTTGAGATCTGGCGGCCCATTTCCGAGGGCCTCGCCCATGTTCTGTACTGGGCCCAGCCCTGTTGAAGAACCGCACTTCCACAATGATTTTCCTCTTCCTACTCCCACAGGAACAGCAGCTCATTTGTCATGCACTCAACTGACATATGAGACTGTTCTTGCGAAAGCTGCTGAGCTGGATTGGGCACAGTGGGGTGTGAGGAGCAGGCCAGTGCCCGCTCGGTATCTTTAAGGAGCCTACCATAGAGTTGGGGACACAAGACTTGGACTCACTGAAAGGTAAAGGGCATAGGAATTGTCGGTCCTCTGACCCTACAGGACGGCTCAACCAGAGCTGTCCCATGAACCTGGAGAATTAGGTGCCCTTCCAAGTTTGGGGGAGGAGGGTTGGAGTGGGTGAAACAGGATGCAGGGACATTTCCTTAATGAGGCCAATCTTTGAGAGTGCATTGAAGAATAAGGCAAATATGGGTAAACAGAGAGGAGAGATAAGGGCATTCCAGGAAGGGAGCTGTGGGGCACAGTGTCCCAAGGATGGGAGCATGGGGGGTGCAACTGGGGAACAGTGAGTTATGGCTCAGTGTGCATAGGGCCAAGGGCTGTTGCCGGGGTCCGAATCTACCTCCTCTGGCCTTGCAAAGTAACTGCTTTGCAACCAAATCTTAGTGAGCACCTATCTCGGGCCAGGCATTAAAAATAATACCTTTTCCAATTCTAAAAGTAATACGTGTTCAGTGAAGGAAGTTTTGAAAAATAAAAATATGTAAAGAAAAATTTTAATGAAGTTACTCTATTCTTTCAGCGATAACTTACTTGTTAACTACGGTGCGTTTCCTTCATTTCTAAGATCTTTAATGCTTCCCTGCTAACAGCTTTGCTTTGTTTCATGGATTCAGTAGCCCCTGTTTTACCCCTCAGAGGATATTAATCATCCTTTCAAAAACATTTTATTCTGTTGACTTTATTGATTTTGTTTTCTAGCTAGAACTTCTGTTCGTAAATTTGGTGCTTCTTTCATGGTGGGTTTTGTCAGATGTTTGGTGAGTCTTGGTTACGTGCTTCCCTCTGTATTTTGAGGTTTTTCAGTGACCCCTGCCCTTCTCCCCTGAATGCCAATTCTGTGCTCCACAGCCAGCTGCCTCTGGTTGTGGCCACGAGGGTGGGATGTGCCTGTTGGGGACTGGCAGGAGCTGGTGCAGGTGTCCCTTTGCCTGCCTACCCCAGTGTCCAGGGCACAAGCATGGAAGCCCTGCCCACCTGCCCAGCTGCTCCAAATCCAATCGCCAACCACTCCGGGCCTCTCCTCAGCACCTGATCTGCTGGCTCCAAACTTAGAGCCCCCAGCGCTGCTCCTCTGAGCACAAAATCCTCAGCTACACTGCTTAGGTTCAAATCCTAGTCCTCGCACTTACTAGCACTGTGACCTTGGGAAAGTTATGTCACTCAGGGTCTCATTTATGAAGTAGGAATAATAATAGGCTCTTTTTCAAAAGAGTTTTGTGAGGGTAAATGAGATAATATATGCCAAAATTCTTAGAACAATGTCTGGCACATAAATGTGCTCTATGAGTGATTATTATTATTAATTTCATGGTTTTATTTTGGGGGACTGGTTTCTTCATCACTTAATTCCCATCTGCCTTCCATTTTTAGGGAACCCATAAAATTACTTCTGTTTTCTAGCACTGGTAGTAATGGATTTTCTTTTTATATTTTACTGTTTGAGAGAAGATGAGAGAGAGAGAGAGAGAGAGAGAAACATGGGAAGAGCCCAGAGCAGTCTCCATAGTTGTACAGCATTAGCTGTGACATGGTTTTATTCCACACAGGTGGATGTGGGGCCATGCGGGAGGGAACCGAACCAGGGGCTTCCCACGTGGCAGGCAAGTAACTTCACCGCCAAGCCATCCGGGCAGTTACCAATTACATTGCAGTTCAGCAGATGGGTTTGCATGGGCCAGGGCCAGGAATCGAACCCTAGACCTTGCAATTGCGAGGCAAGTGCTCAACCTCTGAGCTATCCTGGTATCCCCTGTAATGGATTTATTCTTCCTAGAAAATGCCTCTTATGCCATTTGGGGGGAGGCAGGCATATGCTCCCAGCCTGTCATCTTGATACAGTCATGCATTTACTTCAAGTTCTTCTTCTCTGAGTATGTACAAGTATGTACAAGTGTCATTGTTATCTGTAATATATACATCAGGGCATCCATTATCATGTGCCCCAGCATGCCCAGGGCTGGTCTCGCCTCCAGGTGTGAGTTATTGGACGCTGTCACTGTCCTATACAGGACTGGGAGGTGATGAGTTCTCTTCTTGGCCTTACTCAGGCTGGCTTGAGGCTGTCCTAATGAATGTAATTGGTCCTCTGTTTCCTTTGTCAGAGGAATGTTAATTATTTTCAGCAGTCTAATTATGTGGCTAATGAGAGACTGACTGAGATAACATTCCCTTTAATTACTCTTGCCAAAGTGCTGTTTGAAGCCGTATTTTGAGCATGTTTGCAAGGGCTTGGTACTTTTGAGGTGGATGGAGCTGTCCAGTGAGAAACTGAGGAGCCCGGGGTTCTGGGCTTAAGGCTCAAAGTGAAAGGGCCTGGTTGTAGTCATTGCCCAGGCTGATGTATGATGACCTTTCTTTTCTCTGTGCCAGTACTTAAAGGAAAGTGACAGATTACGTCAGATGTAGAGCAAACAGCATCTGTCACACCTCCTCCAGAACAACTCTCCTTCCTCGGTCTTTCACCTAATCCACCTGCCCTTCAGACCCCCTCATTCTTGGAGGACCCACATTCTACCTTTTTCCTGTTGGATATTGAGTCCCTGTATATCAAGTTTTATCCAGGCCATGGTGCAAAGATCAGGAACTGATGGCCCCGATAGTTTTCTAAAACAAAATGTTGACCATGCCCCTTTCCTCTTTGCCCAGGAGAAATGTCACCTGTCTGTGTTCTGACCCCTACCACCTTCCCAGGCTGATTCGTGCTATGGTCTTCCTGTGGCTCTGATGTGATGTCTTTCAGTACCTGGGTCTTCATGGGCAGACCCTTGGAAGATGGCTCTCTCAAGCCTCTGTGTGGACGTGAGTAGGCTGGAAAGGGCAGCTCACACAAGACTGTCTGCCATGACAACCTATCTGTAGGTGGCCCATTGCCATGGGTAAATTAAGTCTCCTAGCTCCTGTCCACATGTCCCTGTCTCTCATGTGTGGTATAGGGGGAGAATGTGTTTGTCTTCTCATTAACCTCTGTGACTTTCTCATGCCTCCTGCGCGAATGCCCATCTCATAGGCTTGTGGAGGGGACTGCTGAGATGACCCGTGTGAAAGCTGCCTAGCACATAGAAGGTGCCCAATAAAAGATTTGGACTTCTTGGGGAAGCCGGGATGGCTCAGTGGGTTAGGCGCTCACTTTGCAGCCCCGGGGACTGAGGATTGAATCCCAGCCCCGGCCGTGCTGACCCATATGCTGAACTGGGGAGTGCCCCCAGTTCAGTTCTCACTGGGGTGAGACCCCGGCCCAGTTCCTGCCCTGTGCAGCCCCGCCCACCTGTGGAATGAAACTATGTGGAAAAACCAATGATGTGCAACTATGGAGACTGTTCTGGGCCCTCCCCCTTCTCTCTGTCTCTGTCTCTGTATCTCTCTCTGTCAAAAACAATAAATAAATCTTAAAAAAAAAATTCTACAAGAAGAAAAAGATTTGGACTTCTTAAACCCTCTAAGAGCAGCACCCCTAGACTGAGTTAAAGCCAGAGACACAGGTAGGAGCTGGCCTCCTTGACCGATGGCCTGGGTCCTCTCCTGGCCTCTTGGATGTAAGTCACTCTTCAGAGAGTGGACAGTGACTTTCATGGAACAAGGGTTAACCCCTCCCTGACTTCACCAGGGCAGCCTTGGTTAACTGGCCTGAGCCTCAGGAAGAGGCTGGGCCGGGGTGTCTGTTCAGAAGGACAGGATTTTCAAGAGCAAAGAAATGGAGCTCAGCTTTAGGTTTGTGTTTGGCAGCCTCTGGTCATCCTTGGTATGTTCTAGAGCAGTGCAGTCCAATAGAACTTTCTGTGATGATGGAGTGTTCTACATCTGCATTGTCCAATATGGCAGACACTAGCCATGTGCAGCTACTAAGCACTTGAATGTTGCTAGTGCAACTGAGGAACAGAACTTTTTATTTTATTCATTTATTGTTAATGAAAATGTAAATAGCCACATGTGGATAGTGGCTACCTACACATGGCCATTAGGATAATGTAGTTCTGGAGTTTGTAGGAAAATAATCTATTTGTGCGCTAATTGTGCCTTATCTGCAGGTTACTCGTTTTCATGTGTCCTGTTTGCAGAAGATAGTCAAGGTGCACTGGGTTGCTGGCAAGAGTCAGGTGAGCCATCCTGTCTGTCAGTCAGGGAGACATGACCAAGTTAGTGACCAGAAGGGAGATTTGGAGCCTCTGAAGCTAGCCATCTTGCTGAGATGGACCCACCATTCTAGGCATCTGACCTACGGTATCTTAATCTCATTCTGCCCTTTGCTATCTTCAAGGGGCAGAGCCTCTGGTTTTGACAGCAGCAGAGGTGGGTAGGTGGTCCAGGTATGTGATCCATGTGCCAATCAGGCATGTTCCAGATGCAGAGAAATACCTCCCACCCCCCACCCCCAATCTTGTTTGTCAAGATTTTCTTGATTGCAAGTGACAGAAAAACCAACAAACTAGCTGGGGTAAAAAAGGAGTATTTACTTTTTACTAAAAAAGGAGTATTTACTAAAGTGAAGCACTCAGGCTAGAGAGGGTGAAAAAGTTACTTAAACTCTTTTGATCAGAAACAGATGGAAATTACAGGTCATCAGTCATAGGATTTCACTTTCCTTTTATTTGTTAATAAACACAGTGCCAAAAATAGCTGACTAGGACCCACAGTTTCCAGCCCCTGCCTGCAGGGGGAATCTTCAGTTGACTGGCCATGTTCACTTGGCAACTGGGGGCTTTGTCTTGGCATTGTAGGAACCCCCAGAAGACTTTTGCAATAAGGGGTAGGGAATACCTGACCCGCTGATTGCACCAACTCTAGCTACTCTGCTCTTGCTATTTCTCATACTTGTTTAGCTTGTTCCTACCTCAAGATCTTTTCATTGACTGTTCCTTCTGCCTAGAATGTTTTTCCCCAAACCCCTTTGTATAGCCTTGCATCTTTCTGATCTATGCCCAAATGCTACCTCTTTAGGGAAGTTTAAGATTCACCTTCTAACATCCAGTCTCTTTCTGTCCCCTACCAGGCCTTTCCTCTTCTTTGGCCTAATGTCAGAAGTGATGATTTGCATTGGCTGGTTCACTTACTGCTTGTCTCCCTGCCAGTCTGTGAGCTCCAAGGGGCAGGAACGTTGTCTTGTTCACACCAAGTACAGTGCTTAGCCTTCAGTGGATACTCAATAAATATTTGTTGACTACTGGAATACAATCCTCGAATAAACAAATCAGCCTCCATAGGACTTCTTGGACAAGGTCTCCTGGTTGTTTAGAAATCTCTGGGGTGTCTTGGCAGTAGAACGCTGTGAAAAGTAGGGCACTCAGTATCACACTGTTGAGGTAGTCCCGGCTTGTCCTTGGAAAGACCCACTGGGCTTCTTTCTGCCTCCACTGGTGACACAACAGGGGGTAGGGTCCCCATTGCTCCGGAGGCATGGTGTGGTGGGGTAACCTGTGGGATACCCTAAGTACATGGCAGTAATAGGGAGAACCCAGATAAATAAATGCTTGGTCACCTTGTCAGGGAGGTTGGGAGACCATTCTCTATCCCTTTCCAGCTGACAGGAGTCTTACTGGTCTCATGTGACAAAGATTCAGGGGCTCCTCAGCTGCCCCCTGATGGGATCTGCATAGGGGATTATTGATGAAGGGGAGGGGAGGCAGCTCTTTACAGTAACACATGCCTGGCTCTGGGACGGCAGCCAGGCAGCTAATTAGAGAGCCCAGCAGCTGTCCAGCCTTTCAGGCAGCAGGCAGCAGCTACCCAGTGCCAGGAGGTGGGATGGGAGAGCAAGGAGAGGGGCATGGGGCCAAAGACCACCCTCTCAGGTATAGGGGCTGGGAAGGCAGTACTTGTGCAGAGGGGGTAGTGGGAGGGACATGGAAAGTAGAGTGGGCTGGATGGGGAGGAGGACGGGAGGAGAAGAGGGTGACAGGACAGGGTGGCCACCAGTGAGATGGAAAACAGAGTGGTTAGATGTCCCGTGGCAGGAATACCCAGATTTCAAACCCCCAGCAAGCAGTCACAGAGTAGAAGGCAAAGGCCAAGTGGAGTGTGGGGAGCGGGTCTGCCCCGTGTCTACCCACCTGCTTTACACCAGTCAGGTCCCCAGGGCCTGGGTCTCCTTGCTCCCCAGGGGACGCTGACTACACACAGCCTTTCCTCAAGGGGGATTTGGAACTCCTGTTGCGTTTGTAGTTGAGTGCGGTCAGCGCTTGGTTTGGGAAGCTGCCAAATCCACTTGTGTTCAGGGCTGGTCTCACTACTGGACAAGTAAAAACCTTTCTTCTGGGTCACATGGGAAGAACTGGGGCACTCTGAGTAACCAGAGGGACCCCTAATAGATCTCTGGGGCATCTTCTCTTTACTTTGTGGGAAACTGGGGTGAGGGAGATTTAGGGAGAGTTAAGGGAGAGAAAGAGGGATGGATGGTGTTTTGCCTGCTGCTTCCTGGCTCCTGTCTTAGGTTCTGGGTCATGGGAATGGGGGTAAGAGGTGGAGGTAGATTTGATTTTTTGGTTCCAGTCAGAGAAGCAGAGATTGAATCCTGCAAGCCCAGCTTACCCTAAATAGTTATAGGCGAGGAGAGAATGATGCAAAGGGAATTTCCTGCCAGCAGCTGCTGGTTAAACCTCTTTGGGAAATGAATCCTACTTGCATGAAAACTGGATGTGCCTTTTGAGAGTGCCAGCACATTGTAGAAATAACAGAATAGGCATTGTTATTCTCTGACCTGAACTTGAACTTGGCCCCTTGCCCACATAGGAACCGCAGTGTCTCCCGGGATGCCTGGAATGCCCTGTTCCTGCTCCATCCTCCTCAGATGACGTCTTCTGTATTGTCCAGACCCAAGGCGCCCACCCCATCCACCATCACCTCTCAACCTAGGTGATGGCTCTTAGAGGTGGGAGAGAGGAGAGTGCACAAGCACCCTGCTTTCTTTCCTTGTCTGTAGAGACAGCGCTGACCATTCATTGTAAACTAGTGTTTATAGTGTTCTGTGGGAACAAGCCCTTCCAAGATGGGTAGCCTGAAAATTAGAGAAGATCCCCCATCACTATATTTGGTTAATAACACTGGATGATAAATGCTTGGTCACCTTGCATGTGTTGCATAACAGTCACTTAAGAATTTACCTGGGGGAAGCCGGGATGGCTCAGTGGGTTAAGCGCTCACTTTGCAGTGCCGGGGCCCAAGGATCGAATCCCGGCCCCGGCCTGTGCAGACCTATATGCTGAACTGGGGAGTGCCCCCAGTTCAGTTCTCTCTCTGTCTCTGTATCTGTATCTCTCTCTCTCTCTCTCTCTCTGTCAAAAACAATAAAAAAAAAATTAAAAAAAAAAAGAATTTACCTGGACCCCTCTCTACCTTGCTTGGTCCATCCATCCAACAGAAATTCCATGGTCCCAAGGAATTCATAATGTGGAAGGGGGGACACGTCATAATTTTAAGATGGGACAATCTATTTCAACAGAAAGATGTCCAGAGTCCTGTGGGAACAATGGTGATGGAATAACGGGGCAGGGGTGCTATGGAAGTTGGCTTCATCATCAAAGGAATGAGGAGGGAGCAGAGGCTTGAAGGAAGAGTGGGTGTGGTGGGCTGCTGAGGAGGGCAGAGAGGGCTTGAAACCATGTGGTGGTCTGTTTGTTCAAGCTCCCAGCAGCACTTGGCATGTTGATAGGGAAGTTGGATGGACAGACTCGGCTGAATGTTTACAAATAAGCAGCTTAGAGAATGGACTAAGTAGATTACACTCAATGAAGTGTGTGTGCAAACGTGCGCCTTACGAGTGAGGTATGGATGGGAAGCAGTTTGATGGCATGCTGTATGGGGAGAGAGGTGACTGTGGAGTCCAAGGACCAGGATTTGAGTCAATGTGTTGATGTGGTCTAATATGTTGAGACTCAGTGTTTTCCTCTCTAAAGTGGGGGCAGTGGTGGTGATAATTCCAGCCCACCCTGCAGAGTCTGGGTGAGTCATGAATGATGCTTTAGAAAAAGGTTTCACCCACATGTTCATTGCTATAAGGGTTCTTCACGCACTCCTGTGCTCCAACAGCTCCTGGTTCAGGCCACGTCATCCACAGAGGAGCCTCATGCCCTCTGTGCCCCGGGACCTCCTCTAAGTAGGCAGGGTGTGTTGGAGGGGGCTGGGGACAGCTTGTCACTTGGAGGCAGAGGCGGAACCCCTGCTATTTCACCATCTCCTCCACCAGCCCCACCAGGTCCCTGGGAGAAGAGCCTGCAGACCAGGAGGCAGCAGGTGTCCAGGGTTGTGAGAGGCTGGCCCTGAAGGGCGCCTGTTCTGACTACTGTGGTTTCATTAGCCAGCAACGGGCCCCCGGGGCTGACTGGAGCAACCCACAGGCTGTGCTGCCCGGATGTGGGCTTTGGTTTCTGTTTGTGTTTTGGTTTTAACTTGCGCTATGGATGTGGTCTGCTTAGGGCCCCTGGGTGGGATGAAGTTCTCCAGGCACAGAGTCCTGGTGGAGCTGTGGGTGGCGGGGGTGGTATATGTGCCCCCATTAAAGCCCTTTTCTTGAGGTGACAGGTGCATGCCAGGGTGACCCCTGCCCACCATCGGGCAGGCTGGGAGAAGGCAGGAGGATGGAAGGGTGGGTCAGGGTGAAAGGCTCCGTGTATAGGAGCTGGGGAGGGACAGAGGTAAGGCGGAATCCAGCCGCCCACTGCCCATCACACCCTCTGCCCTTCACTTCTCTCAGTGCAGAGGCCCCGGGGAGAGACCAGGGCGTGTTCATCCCCAGCCCACAAGCACATGTGCACACAGTGAATTTCCGGTTTCCAACCCCTGCCCTTTTACTTCTCCTTGGCTCCCCCACTGCCTTGCAAGTTGTCAGTTTAGGGAACAAAGGCCTGAGTCACCCCTGATCAGAGAGCCTGGGGAGGGGGAGGGAGGAAGGTGGCCATGGGTGTTAGCACAGGGTGGCCCCATCTGTGTGATCCACCCTGCTTGGCCATCCCTGGGGGGCTGGTGCCAACTCCCACCCCCCATCACATACGGCTTCTGAGGGGCCAATGCATCCTTCCACAGGGCCATTCGGGACCTGACCTCTGTCCCTGGGCTTGTGCACATGGCGCCATATCCAAGGCGATTTAGGGAAGCTTCAGCACCTTCATATTAAAAACAGAGTGTCAGAATCCCTAGCCAATGGTCAAGTCTTAGGATATGTTAACATATATATGTGTGACAAGAGGTATTACAAAGTCAGATTTATATTTCTTTGCAGCCAGTTACTGATGTTAACAAGAAGGGCCTCAACAATAATGAAATAATAGAAGGAAAGAAATGTTAACATGGTGGGATTGCAAGTAGATGGTTTTCGCACATTTTTTGTTGCTGTTGTTGTTGCTGGTGAGCTTGTTTTCTGTGGAGTTGTGCTTAACTCCCCAAATGCTAAAATAAATGTCCTCCATTGCCTGCCTTCCATGAGGTGCTTGACCGCCCTTGAGAACAGATGGACCCACTACAAGGTGAAGGTGAGAGTGTAATTTGAAGCTCAATGAGAATGGAGCTGGGTTCTAAAATTATACCCCCTCTCAAATTTACATCAGCCCTAGCCCCACGTGTGGACTGGGATGGGTCCTAGGCTCTCACCGCTGGATTAACCAGACCTGAGCAAACAGGATGAGAGTCTGGTGCTGAGTCTGGAGCCAGGGCCCTTGTAATGTTAGCCTTGAGGCGACCTCTTCAGCTAGCCTGGGAGCTTAGTGTAAGCTGGGGGCAGCTTACACTAATGAACACCTCTTTAATTCCCAGGGACACATGGAAGCTGCCCGCCCACTCACCGAAGATCAGCTGAGCCCTGGGACTGATGCTTGCCCACACTGAGAATGGCACCGAGGCCCAGCCAGGCACCAGAACAAAGGCTCACTTGGGACACTTCTGGACAGTGATGCTGATGACTGTTCGGAGCTTCACTTCAGGCTGTGATAAGTGAGTGTCACAGGCTCCCTGGGGATCACTGGCCCTCCCGGCCTCAGCAGCCTGGGCCCAGGTTGGGAAGTCCCAGTTCTGAGCCTCCTTTTTGTCCAGGGATCTGCCCCAGGGCAGGGATGGAAGGGGCGTGTCCAGCAGATTCAGGCCATGTCCTGTGTCACGTGACCTTTAAAACTGGGCCAGGCCCTGATTGGCTAACACAAGTGACGTGAGAGACCTAGCACATAGGAGATGGCATCTTCCGAAATTCTGTCTTGTCTGTAGGGTCACGGATGCTTTGGGCCTCGGGCTTGGCTTCTCTGCCCTGTACTGTTCCTCACCTGGGGCTTGGGCCCTGCCCAGATGCCATGAGCAGTTTCCGTGACCCTGGGTAGAGCAGCCAGAGTGTGGGGAGGTGACAGATTTGTGGCACCTGAGCTGCCATAGAAGCGGCCACCTGGGGGTCAGGAAGAGCACACCCTCTGCTGCTTTTGTCTCATGACAGTGGCATCTACTCCTGAGTCCAGACGAGCTCCATGTAGGGTGAGAGACCCCACAGTGCGCTGCCTCATCTGTCCTCACATGTCCTCACATGGTCTTTCTTTTCAGCCTCAGCCTCTGGCTTTTCCTGGATGATGGCGTTAAAAAATCATAGTTGGCTACTTTCTCAAGCCTGAGAGGCCTGTCTGGCCTGAAAGCTGTTCTATTTGTACAGGGCAGACATTCCCACTGTGTGATCTGGGACCAGCAGGCAGAGAGCTCCCCTGGGAAGCAGGGCAGGGAGCACTGAAGCTTTTGCACTCCTGAGTGGACAAGGTTTTAGGAGCAGCTGGACTGGTGACAGGAAACCAGAGCCTTGCATTCCAAGGAGGAGTTTGCAGGGACGGAAAAGACGAATTAGGTATAGCTGAGCTTTAGGTGGAGCTTGCCAGTTGAGAGTTTAAGGCTCAGGACTAGTCTATTTCACTGAGCGCTTGCAGAATCAGTTTGTGATTGGAGGGTTTTTCTGAAAGTGTGTTCTTGGGTTGATCTGTAGCCAGGGTGGTGTGAGCACACCTGGCCCTGGGGAGTTTGTGTAGGAGTGGAGCTATGGCTGTGGAGGCCGCTATGGGAACACAGTGATTTAGACAGGAGACTTCTTCCCATATAATGCAGGATCCCCCAGAGCAATCTGCATCATCAGTCTTAAAACTACTCTATCCTTCTGTCCAGTGATCCCACTTCTGAAATTATCCGTTGAGAAATCTTTCATTAGAAAATAGTCCCAGGGAAGAAAGGGGCTGAATTCTTTTTGTTACAGGCATAACAAGAATAGTGATGGTGGGGAAGCCAGGATGGCTCAGTGGGTTGAGCACTTGCTTTGCAGCCCTGGGGACTGAGGACTGAGTCCCAGCCCCGGCCCGTGTGGACCCATATGCAGAACTGGGGAGCTCCCCCCAGTTTGGTTCTCACTGGGGTGAGGACCCCGGCCCAGTTCCTGCCCTGTGCGGCCTCGTTCCTGCCTGTGGAATGAAACTACCGTATGTGGAAAAATCAATGATGTGCAACTGTGGAGACTGCTCTGGGCCCTCCTCCTTCTCTCTGTCTCTGTATCTCTCTCTCTCTGTGTCAAAAACAATAAAAATAAATTTTTTTTTAATTAAAAAAAAAAAGAATAGTGATGTAAATGAGAAACAATTGTTCTCTTTGTTGAACATTGATGCTCAGTAAATTACAGTTTTCTTCTTGGTGGAATAGTACGCAGCCATCATAATGACGAGAACAAAGGCAATATAACAGCTTGGAAAAACGATTATGATATAATTAAATGAAAATGTCAGGTTACAAAATAAGTACAGTATGGTAATTTGCAAAATAAACACATGAGAAAAGATTACAAAGGGGAACTGATATGGCTACTAGTTTGGTGGAATTGTGAATCCTTTTCTTTCCATGCTGCATGGATTTGCTTCTTTTAAAACTAAATTTAGTCTGGATAAATATACAACACACCATTAATAGTGACTTTCTGAGATGTGGGATGATGGAGGACTTTGCTTTAAGTCATTTCTTTCTGTAATGTTTAAATTTCAGCTCTGAACACATGTTACTTTTCTAATCAGAAAACATAATAAAAATATTTTTAAATGCTATAATTAAAAAAAAAATTTTAAGACTGTATTTCCCAAGAAAGAGGAGAAGAGAAAGGCTGAGCTGGCTAGCTGTTTATACCTGTCCTCATCAGTGTTTTAGGGCCTGTGCCTGTTTGGGTTCCCTTCCTTCCTCCTTTCCTTCTTCCTTTCCTCTCTCCCTCCCTCCCTTCCTGTTTGTGGGTCTTATTGCCAGGCACTATTATTACTGGTTACCCAGCATTGAACAGACAGAGCCCCTACCCTTGTGGAGCTTTCATTCGAATTGGAGGAGATAGACAATGAGCAAGTAGCAAACTATCAGAAAGTGAAAGTGCTGTGAAGAAAATAAAGCGGGATAATGTGAGCGATGGGAGGCTATTTTGGACTGCAGATCAGAGGTCTCTGAAGGGTGGCAGTCAAGCTGAGACATGAATGACAATAGGGAGGCAGCCCCAGGAGGTCTGGGAAGAGGATGCCCAGCCTGCGGGCTCCATCCAGGGTGCCCTTGGCTGCTTGAGCCCTGAGAGACCTCAGACCCTGGGCTGACGCTGTTCCCCAGCCCACTTGCCCCCTGCACCTGCCAGCAGGGCTTTGCTTAGCAGCTGAGGCCTGCAAATGCCTCCCTTGCCTACCACCCTGTGTGGAATTGGTGCTCCTGACACTTGGCTACCATTCCAAGCACAGGGCTTCTCTGGGCAGCGCACCACTGCTCTTGGCTGGCAGGTCTGGGCCATTTGAGATTCTCAGCCGCATTGGGGCAGGCCAGCAGTCAGGGAGCCTCTGGGTAATGTGTGTCCTCGTGAGCCCTGGGAGGTGGCTGCTGCCATGGTCTTGAGAGGGTCAGCTTGTGACCCTGGAGGACCTTTGTGTGCGTCCTGCTAGAACTTGGCCTCAGAACAGAACTTGGTCTCAGAATAGGCTGAAAGACTGTGGTAGCTCTGACACCCACTTCTGAGCTTCATTGATACTCACGTCCTTCTTGCTTCCTGTTGTCTCTTCATGTACCCTCCCAGCCTTCCAGAAGCAGAACTCAGAAAATGGGGGTGCCCTCAAAAGAACCTGTAGTCAGCCTCAAGCAGGGGAGCATGCTGGTTGGGAGTGAAGGCTCTTGGAGCCAGGTTTGAATTCTAGCTCTGCCTTTTGGAGCTGTAAGAACTTCGGCTAATTATTTAGCCTTTCTCTGCCTCAGTCTCCCCATCTGTCAAATGGGCTTGAGAGTTATCTGAGTTAATACATGGAAAGTGCTGAGAAGAGCGCCTGGTGATGATGATGATGATGACGATGACGATTGTGACTTGAGAGGTTGAGGGAGGACCATCTCAGGGGCCTTTCCTGGGGGATACCCACAGCAAGAAAGGGTGGAGCTCTGGCACCCACCAGTGACCAGGGGCCAGCCAGTGATCACAGGTGTTTTCCCTCACTTGCTTCCCTTCTGCTGCTGAAAAGCAAGCCCAGGTTTTCCTCCTGCCCTTCCCCCTTCAACCTCATAACCACAAGGGAAACTCAGGGTAGCTTCAGACCTTGCGTCTTGCACCCAGATGGCAAGGGTAGCGACTCACCCCTCATTAATTCCACTTACCTCCAGCACAGGCCTCAGGTTACTCAAACTGTCCCCCCACTGCCTTGCCCTCAGACTCCTCTTAGAAGGCCTGTATATCTCCCCTGAGCATAGAACTGCAGTGATGTCGGTGCCTGGGGAAGGAGAAGAAAATTTGGGAAGTCAATGGGGTGAAAGAGGAAGGCATGCCCAGCCTGGCTGCACGGAAGAGGAAGCTGGATTTTTTAGCAAGATGCTCCTCTGGACACAAATTCCCAGAGTCATTGTGTTGTGGCACCTCAGCTTCCTGGAACAAGATGGGAGTTTTTTTTGGCAAAACCAGGGACAATCATCTCATCTGGTTTTGCCTCCAGCCTGTGCTGGAGTTGTATGGTATTCTCAACTGCTCACTCTACTCTCTGCCACCCGAAGGGCTAGGTCAGTAGGTGAGAGCCAGTCCCCTCTCTTCCATTCACCTGTCCCCTTGGAGGGGCAGTGTGCTGCCCTGACAAGTCTCCTTGAGTCCTGGCCCTTTGCTGGAACTCTGTGTTCCCAGGCCCTTTCATATACAAGCATTAGGAGTTTCATCAACACTTGTACTTGAGTGTTGTTCCCCAAAATCCCTCTTGTGAAACTGCCCACTGCTCTCCAAACTTTTTCCTCCTGCCCACACTCTCCTCTGTATTCCACCTTAAGTACTCTTTCCTGGGCTGTCCCATCTTGTGTTGCGGTTCTCAGATTAGGGTGTTTTTTCACCAGGAGAAAGAGACCAACATCCAGCGCTCTGCTGATTCTTCCTGAGGCCGGCTCGCCCAGTGCTCTGATCCCAGGGCTGAGTGAGGAGGTACTGAAAGGGTCTGGGACCAAAGACTCAGCTGCGGGGAGGCCAGGGCAGGGATAGATGTCCTTTGGGCCCAGCAGAAGGTGGGTGATCCTGTCTTAGCTCAAAGTGTAAGCTCTGCTCCTGTGGGTTATTAGACATGGGTGTGGGGAGTGGAGTTCTGAAAACCCACCCAAGCCAATGCCTCCTCTAATCTTAACATCTGTCCCACCACTGTGTGAGATGCTGTCCCGGCTAACGACACCATCTCACTCATATCCCTGTTCCCTGTCTTCACCCCGGTCTCGTGGCCCCAGCCAGGACTCCCGGTGTCTCTCATGTGCCTGGCATGGACCAGACGTGTTCTCTGACATGACCCCTCGGACACAGTCTGACCTTGCCTAGGTATGTTTCCTCTCCACCTATCCATGTTCTTCCAGGTGAATAAGCTTCAGGCTCCCCCTGCCCCCATCCTCTTTTCTGTTCAGCCACTTGCCTCTCTCTCCCTTTGACAGCTACTTCTTTAATCCTGCTTCTTTCTGCTCATAAAGTTTACGAGCCCGGCTCTTCCATGTCACCTGCCCCAGGGGTACCTGAGCCTCCGATTTGTTACTGACAGAGAAACCATTCTTGGCAGTCCCAGAAGTTGAGAACAAGAGGCAGGAAGAGCAGGGTTTTAAAATCGGCATCAAGACGGGGGACTTACCTGAGAAATGAGTCCTCTCAGCTATGTCAGGTGGCTACATGGCTGAACGGGAAGCCCTTCCCCACATCCTGTGAGACCAAGGGGCCAGCGGTCAGTGCAGGTCAAGTGGAAAGACAGGTTCAGAGCGGCCTGAGTGTGGTGGGAGGCAGAGTGGTCTGCCAGGGGTGTAGGGGGAAAGGAAGGTGTAAGAAGCTGTGCCAGGAAGGCTGGCCCTTTCATGCCACCCTTCTCTTTAAGTCTGGCCTCCAGGGGCTGATGCGTTGACCCTCCCCAGCTGAGTTTTTGTTCTCTCTTAAGCTATAAGTGCGGTTATTGTTTTCACAGGGTTATGTGGCTGCCAGGTTGGAGCTCTGGGTAGAGGTAAAGACCTGACCTGCCAGCCTGGCTAGTAAGGGCAGGGGCAAAATGACCCTGCCTCGGGTCGGAGGGGGCACTCTAAATGGCAGAAGCCAACCACGAAGGCTCAGCCTGTACTGGAAGTGACAGCCACCCTTTCTTGAGCATTGGCTGTATTCTTAGTGTCTCTCTATTAGCTCATTCGTCCTTGCAGTTGCCCTCAAAGGTAGGTACTCTTGTTACCCTCACTTTACCCAGGAAACTGAAGCACAGGGAGATAAGGTACCCTAGATCTAGCAGGTGGGGGGTGTCAACTGAGATACAAATCCAGACAGTTAGGACCTAGAGCCCCTACACGTAACTACGACACCTGCTTAAACCTGTGAGTCATGGTTTGTTGCTGGGAATGGCTCAGGAAGGAAAAGCCCGTGTGAGGGCAGTGGGCAGCTCTGGAGTTGGAGCTGCTTAGGGTAGCCTTTATGGAGGGAGAGCTGGCTCTTGAAGGATATGGGTTCACAGGCCATGCGTGGGGCTGGTGGTGGCGGTGGTAACAGTTGGGAAGAGCAGCAAAGATCCAGAGGATCTAAGGTGGAGGTGTTTCACAAATGGGCTTTGCCAGCCATCCCCAGGGTGTGAGCCTTACACTATAGATGTTAAAGATCCACCGGTGGGTTTTAAATGGGGAGAAACATTAGATTTGCACTTTATAAAGATTGTTGTTTCAACACACTTTCATAAAGTGAAGAGTGAATTGGGAAGGAGCAAAGCAAGGAGGCAGATGAGCTGGGAGATGATTGAAGTCATCCAGGTGAGAGATAACGAGGGCTTGAGCCAGAGCTGCAGCAATGAGAAAGAGCAATGAAGAGGAGAATGAATTTCAGAGATACTTAAGAGGTAGAAAGGACAGGAGTTAATAGCTGACTTGGTGCTGTGCCACGTGACTTGCTTGGGCCCAGATGTTAGTGGACGTGACTTAACCAAAGTTTTGAAAAGCACTTGTGCAGTCGGGCTTGCTTGCTTGTGCCTCTGCACTTACCACGAGAAGAACATGCTGCATGTTAGTCCCCTGGGCCAGAAGAAGATTAGAGACACGTGGAGCAGAGCCACCCCAGCCAAGCATAGGACAGAGCCCCCAGAGGACTCGTAATCCCCTGGTGGAAATCTTGAGTTCCAAGAACTGCCAACCCACAGGCATGTGAGCTGGAATAATACATGAGGGTAGATTTAAACCACTGAGTTTTGGGCTGACTTGGTATGTAGCAATTGCTAACTGCCTAAAGAAATGTCTTTGTTCTTGAATGGAATGCTTACTGTGTGCCAGCCACTATTCTAGGCACTGGGATGCATGCTGAACCAGAGAGACAAGGCCCTTACGCTCTGGGAGCTCATGTTACAGTGAGGATGCAGCAGACGAAGGCAGAATGACACCAGGGCCTCTGGCAGCTAACTGGGTACGTGGTGGTACCAGTGAACAGGATGCGTCATAGGAGGAAAACAGGGTTTGGACAAAAGATGATGAGGTTGACTTAGGGAAGGAATTTGAGTGCCTATGGGACATTTAGTGGAGGTTTCCAGCAAGGAGTGGGGTGTATAGAACAGAGAAAAAATATCTGGTTGGAGATGGAAAGTCATCAATATAATAAAACAGAAAATCATCTACCAGAGAGAGACAGAATAGGTGCTGTGGATATTCAGAGAAAAAAGAGAGGACTTGTGGCTGGGAAAATGAAAAAGATTTTGTTCTGAAGGTGACCTGTAAGCTGGGTTTGTACTTGTGGAGGTGAGAGGAGAAAGGCACACTAAACACAATGGATAGAGCATCTGCCAAGGCATGGAGGTAAGACAGAGCTCGGCTGTGAGAATAAGGCTGAAAAAGTAGATTGGAGTGAGATCATGGAGAGTCTTGCGTGCCAGGCCCAAGGCTGCTGTTGGGAAGTGAGGAGCCACTGACTGTTGCTGAGCAGGGTGCCGTGTGGCACTCATGTCTGAGAGATGGGCAGCAGGATGCAGTGGGAGGAGTTTTGAAGTAGAAACCAAGAGTTTTGGAGACTAGTCTCAGCTCTTCCATTCATGGCTCTGGGATATGGGACAAACGATGTCTCCCTGAGCCCCAACTGTCTTCCTTAAAAAGTGGGAATATAACTACCTGTGTGTTTACGTGCATCTTAATTGTGTAAAAGCCAATGACAAAATGTGGATGACAGTGCTTCGAAGACACAAGGGTGCCTGCAATCTAGGCCCACTCTTTTTTTTTTTTATAAAGTTTATCAATTCTTTTTTAAATTTTTTTATTATTGTTAAATTTAATGGGGTGACATTGATCGGCAACAATTAGACAGTTTCCAGATGTACAAGTCCACATCATATCACCCATGCATCACATCATGTGTCCACCTCCCAGAATCAGCTCTCCTTCCATCACCATATATCTGGTGCCCACTCCCCCCTCCCCACACAACTCTCCCTCCCCCCTCCTCCCTCCTCTCCAG